>NIVC01001893.1:95000-123069 GCA_002269645.1 Macrostomum lignano | reverse complement strand
CAGCAGATTTAAAAGTACTCCGGTGTTTTTCTAAGAATTACTCCCGACTATTTTTAAGAAATACCCTCGGCTGTTTCTAGGAATTTGACGGAATTCTAAGAAATTTTTTAAAATATTCTCTATTTTATCGGTAAATTTTTGCAGTTATGACACCTTTTTATATTGATTTCAAATTTCCAGACTAATTTCCGTAAAATCAGCTGATTCTTTTAACTCTTATCTTTCTGAAACTGTGTTTTTAAACTCCAGCTCTTAATGCCAATAATAAGTTACTATAATAAGACTAATTATAGGTGCGAGTAAAGCAAAGTCTTTGATTTGTAGCAATTTTTTTTGAAATTTTTATCTTTACGAATAATCTAGTAGAAAACTTTTTTCTAAACAAATTTTATCTAATCTCTTATAAAATAAGTTCTTCAAGTTACATCTTGTAGTTTGATTTGACAATTATTAGTCTTTTGTTTTAATTATTAAATCAGTTTGTTTGCACTAACTATAGTATGTCACACAAGTGACGAGGCACATGGGGGCGAGTGATGAGGGGCCGTAGCTCAGCGGTCTAGCGCGACGGCCCAGGCTCGATTCCAAGTGCAGTCACATTAATTTGAATTGGAAATCTCGGCTTAGCTCTGCTCGTGCTATTAACAAGCGGCCTTAAAGGCCAACCCCAAGGCAAGTTAGGAGGCCGCTGTACACTCCTGTTTAAGTGTGTGCCTGTGCGGCCATTTTTTCACGCCTAAAATTGATCTGATTGGACAAGAGATGGGGTGGCTAGACTAATTGGTCACTCGGGCAGGGAGTATCATGTACATTGATTACGCGTGGCGAGGTCCAGTTGAATTGGCAATCAGATAAGATAATAGGCGACTCTATAACTTAGTCATAAATTTTTTAATCGGTTTAATAAAATCACAGCAAGTGTGCCTGCATGCTCTTATCAATTGAAAAATCTTTTGGTGGAGTCGCTGAATGCTGTAATAATGACCGTTTAGACTTCATTGTGCTTCGGTAAAAAGTTTTTTTTTACAATATCGCTTTAAGTGCGCCAGAGTTGTATATTCATATAAATTCAATTTTCAGCACTCTACCCCAGCTGCCTAAAGTTTATAAACCGAGTTTTAAAGAAAACGATGTTCACACCGCCGCAATGGAGCTTTAGTACTACTGTTAGTAGCAGTTCTGTTTCGGCTCGGCTCCTGCGAGAGATTGCGAGACCGCAGCTACTACAAGCTGCCGCAGGCCGCCTTCTCTGCCTGCGTTCGTCGATTCAACGGCACCCATCAGGCTGGCTGCTCCAGCAGCCTGGGCGGCAACGTCGGCCGTTTGATCTTTGCCGACACTGCGGCCGAGTTGGACGGCCTGAGCCGCGATGACACCGCCGATGCCGTGCTGGCCGTGCCCGCTGAGCTGTTCGCCCTGCAGGCTGCGAAACTGCACGGCCTGCCCGGGGGCCTGCAGGTTTGTGCTGCCGCGCTGGTGGATCCCCTTCTGGGTTGTCACCGCAGCCTCCCAGATCCCCAGTTGCTGGGCCAGCCTCTCAGATCCCCAGTTGTTGGGCCGGCCTCTCAGATCCCCAGTTGTTGGGCCGGCCTCTCAGATCCCCAGTTGTTTGGGCCGGCCTCTCAGATCCCCAGTTGCTGGGCCAGCCTCTCAGATCCCCAGTTGTTGGGCCGGCCTCTCAGATCCCCAGTTGCTGGCCAGCCTCCCAGATCCTCAGTTGCTGGGCCAGCTCTCCACATCCTCAGTTTGCGCTGGGCCAGCCTCCCACATCCTCAGTTGCTGGGGCCTCCCAGCCCTCCAGATCCTCAGTTGCTGGGCCAGCCTCCCAGATCCCCAGTTGCTGGGCCAGCCTCCCAGATCAGTTGGGTCAGCCTCCCAGATCCCCAGTTGCTGGGCCAGCTCCCAGATCCCAGTTGCTGGCCAGCCCTCCCAGATCCCCAGTTGCTGGGCCAGCCTCCAGATCCCCAGTTGCTGGGCCAGCCTCCCAGATCAGTTGCTGGGCCAGCCTCCCAGATCCTCAGCTGCTGGGCCAGCTCCCAGATCCTCAGTTGCTGGGCCAGCCTCCCAGAGTGTCAGTTGCTGGGCGTCCGTCTCCCAGATCCCAGTTGCTGGGCCAGCCTCCCAGATCCCCAGTTGCTGGGCCAGCCTCCCAGATCCTCAGCTGCTGGGCCAGCCTCCCAGATCCTCAGTTGCTGGGCCAGCCTCCCAGAGTGTCAGTTGCTGGGCCAGTCTCCCAGATCCCCAGTTGTTGGGCCAGCCTCCCAGATCCTCAGTTTGCTGGGACTAACCCCACTCTCCGCCGCCCTCCTCCGCAGGCCTGCTGGTTCTGTACTCTGAATCTGAGCGCGACTTCACGTTCGACTTTGCCGCAAAAAACCGGCGTGAACATCTCCGAGGACTCCGCTTGCCCCAACGACCGTCTGAGCGCCTACCGCGGCAGCCGCGGCGGCAGCTGCTCCGGCCCGCAGGCCTCCCCAGCATGGAATGCCGCCGGCACCTCTGCCGCCCTGTTAGACTGGTCCTTTCCTGTTGCCTTAGTAACCAAATCCGAGCAGATTTTCACTTTGAAAAATTGTACCCAACGCGAATCGTCGCTGCGTCATTGCGCAATCGAGCTGCGCACGCCGATGCACGGGGCGGCCTCGTCGGTTACTTGCCTCCGAAGGCCGCAGTACACTAGCCTCATCTCCGCCTTGACCTCCATCTCTCAGCTGATGCATTTCTGCGGCCCAATGGGCGATTTGAGTCTAGTATGGACCGCTAGCTCAACAGCGATGCCAACCAATACTGTCCGAGCACCCGCATCTGTTATGCTGATCTTGGCTCGCCTTGACTCCTTCTCAATGTTTGCCAGCAACTCGCCAGCTTCTGGCACTCTTACTCCGGCTATCGCGGTATTGCTTGCAGTCGCTAATGCGCTAGCTTCATCCAGTAACGGGACAACAGGTCGCGACGTTGCCATCGTATTTGTCAATGGCGACAGCTGGGACTATATTGGCAGCCAGCGCTTAGTACACGATCTCCATGGCAACCAGTTGCTAGGCGAATCGGGTCAACCGGCTAGAATCAATGCCAGTCACGTGCATTCGATTATTGAACTGGGCGAGCTGTCGAATTTAGAATCCATGGACCAGCTGGCCGCGTACACTGATCCGTCAGTTTATAGAGTTGTCAACTCTACAGTTGACTCGCATGTGAAATCTCTCGGCTTGAAATCTGACGCTTTGATTAGCGATAGAAAACTGCCGCCAGCCTCGACTCAGACTTTTCTAAGGCCGCCAGGTTCGAAGGAGTCAGCTCCGCTGCAGCCGGTGCCCGCCCTGCTCCTCACCGATCACAAACGGGATCAAGGATTTCGCAATCGGAATTATAACTCGTTTGCCGATGTGCGCCCGACGCCCTCTGGTGTTGTGCAAACCTTGGCCACCTTAGCGGATCGCATTGCTACTCTGGCGTCACAGTTTCTCACCAATTCGTCAGCAGCAAAGGTGGACGACAATCTGTTGAAAGCCTACGTTGATTGTCTCCAAGGCGACGCCACCTGTCAGCACGCGATATCCGGGGCTAATGTGACAAAAAGTTGGCTAGATAAAGTCTACGCTGCTACTAATAGTATTAACGGTTTAATTGGCGCCTATGTGTACGAATATCAGAGCAGATTCCTGCCTAATCAGGGTGGCAACCACCTGAGATATTTGACCTACCTGTTGCTGTCCAATGCTACAGGCGTATTGTGCCAGGTGTAACTAAGCGGAGCGACTGTTTGGCATTGAATACAGCTAACGATACCGTTAGCGCTGGCCTGCCAGTGTTCTACGATCTGACATCTGTCAGCGGCGCGTCTAACAATGTCAGCGGGGTCTGTCTGCGCCTGTCCCTGACTGCCCTGCCCGCCGTGTCCCCGATTGACAGCTCGGATTATAACGCCTGGAGCGGGTCGGGCGACTTCTCCACCTGGACGGAGAGTCAATGGGAGACGCCAACTGTGCGTTTGTTTATGCGGCCCACCAGGTCTTGGGGCGCGGCGCATCTGTTGTTCGGTGTGGCAGTTCTGCTGCTGTCACTGCAGTTCGTGCTGGGCGCCAAGCACGGCCTGGAGGCCAACTTTCCCGTGTCTGTGGCGCCGTGAACTCTTGTCGTTGAACAGGCAGTTTGAGTAGCTTTTTAATCCTGCTTTGTTCTTCGGTGAGATTTTGGAGCTTTTTTGCAATTCTAATAGGGTCTGCGGAGAGATTTTGTAGCTTTTTTGAAATCCTAATGGGTCTAAGGGTGAGATTTTGTAGCTTTTTAAAAATCCTAATGGGTCTAAGGGTGAGATTTTGTAGCTTTTTAAAAATCCTAATGGGTCTAAGGGTGAGATTTTGTAGCTTTTTAAAAATCCTAATGGGTCTAAGGGTGAAACTTTGGAGCTTTTTTGAAATCCTAATGGGTCCACGGGTGAGATTTTGGAGCTTTTTTTGAGAAATGGTTGGTTCAGGTTCTCTGGGTGAGATTTTGTAGCTTGTTTGGAAAATCCAAATTGATTTTAAAAGTGAGATTTTGTTAGACATTTTAATTATTCAGCAGGTGAGAATTTTCCTTTTAAAAAGCTGTTTAATTTGTTTAGTTTAATTTAAACTTGGCTTCTGTGAGTCAGCAAGTAAAATTTTGTTACTAAGGTGGCATTAGATAAACTAATTTTCTGTAAATTTTGCATAAATTATTTCACTTTTACCGGCACGTACGAGCCCGGATTCCCTCTTACAAATGATTAACACTGAACGATTTCGGTACTCGAAATCAATTCAGAGGACTCCCGTGGCTTCTTTTTTGCTATTTATTTAATCAGGTTGCTCTTGCTGAGTTCTGTTCGTGTGATTCTACACATGTTGCCACGAGATAGAATTCTCAACTGTAGTTAAATCTGACAGCAGAGAACTTTGGCGTGTGTCTTTTGCGTTCGTTATTCAAGAGTTCAAGAGGAAATTCTCTTGCCTGTTCCAGTGATCATGTGTCCCAGATCTTCAGTTGCTGGGCCAGCCTCCCAGATCCTCAGTTGCTGGGCCAGCCTCCCAGATCCTCAGTTGCTGGGCCAGCCTCCCAGATCCTCAGCTGCTGGGCCAGCCTCCCAGATCCTCAGTTGCTGGGCCAGTCTCCCACATCCTCAGCTGCTGGGCCAGCCTCCCAGATCCTCAGTTGCTAGGCCAGCCTCCCAGATCCTCAGTTGCTAGGCCAGCCTCCCAGATCCTCAGTTGCTAGGCCAGCCTCCCAGATCCTCAGTTGCTGGGCCAGCTCCCAGATCCTCAGTTGCTGGGCCAGCCTCCCAGATCCTCAGTTGCTGGGCCAGCTCCCAGATCCTCAGTTGCTGGGCCAGCTCCCAGATCCTCAGTTGCTGGGCCAGCCTCCCAGATCCTCAGCTGCTGGGCCAGCTCCCAGATCCTCAGTTGCTGGGCCAGCCTCCCAGATCCTCAGTTGCTGGGCCAGCCTCCCAGATCCTCAGTTGCTAGGCCAGCCTCCCAGATCCTCAGTTGCTAGGCCAGCCTCCCAGATCCTCAGTTGCTGGGCCAGCCTCCCAGATCCTCAGTTGCTGGGCCAGCCTCCCAGATCCTCAGTTGCTGGGCCAGCCTCCCAGATCCTCAGTTGCTGGGCCAGCTCCCAGATCCTCAGTTGCTGGGCCAGCCTCCCAGATCCTCAGTTGCTGGGCCAGCCTCCCAGATCCTCAGCTGCTGGGCCAGCTCCCAGATCCTCAGTTGCTGGGCCAGCTCCCAGATCCTCAGCTGCTGGGCCAGCTCCCAGATCCTCAGCTGCTGGGCCAGCCTCCCAGATCCTCAGTTGCTGGGCCAGCTCCCAGATCCTCAGCTGCTGGGCCAGCCTCCCAGATCCTCAGTTGCTGGGCCAGCCTCTCAGATCCTCAGCTGCTGGGCCAGCCTCCCAGATCCTCAGTTGCTGGGCCAGCCTCCCAGATCCTCAGTTGCTGGGCCAGCCTCCCAGATCCTCAGTTGCTGGGCCAGCCTCCCAGATCCTCAGTTGCTGGGCCAGCCTCCCAGATCCTCAGCTGCTGGGCCAGCCTCCCAGATCCTCAGTTGCTGGGCCAGCCTCCCAGATCCTCAGTTGCTGGGCCAGCCTCCCAGATCCTCAGCTGCTGGGCCAGCCTCCCAGATCCTCAGTTGCTGGGCCAGCCTCCCAGATCCTCAGTTGCTGGGCCAGCTCCCAGATCCTCAGTTGCTGGGCCAGCCTCCCAGATCCTCAGTTGCTGGGCCAGCTCCCAGATCCTCAATTGCTAGGCCAGTCTCCCAGATCCTCAGTTTCTAGGCCAGCCTCCCAGATCCTCAGTTGCTAGGCCAGCCTCCCAGATCCTCAGTTGCTAGGCCAGCCTCCCAGATCCTCAGTTGCTAGGCCAGCCTCCCAGATCCTCAGTTGCTGGGCCAGCCTCCCAGATCCTCAGTTGCTGGGCCAGCCTCCCAGATCCTCAGTTGCTAGGCCAGCCTCCCAGATCCTCAGTTGCTAGGCCAGCCTCCCAGATCCTCAGTTGCTGGCCAGCCTCCCAGATCCTCAGTTGCTAGGCCAGCCTCCCAGATCCTCAGTTGCTGGGCCAGCCTCCCAGATCCTCAGTTGCTGGGCCAGCTCCCAGATCCTCAGTTGCTGGGCCAGCCTCCCAGATCCTCAGCTGCTGGGCCAGCCTCCCAGATCCTCAGTTGCTGGGCCAGCTCCCAGATCCTCAGCTGCTGGGCCAGCCTCCCAGATCCTCAGTTGCTGGGCCAGCCTCTCAGATCCTCAGCTGCTGGGCCAGCCTCCCAGATCCTCAGTTGCTGGGCCAGCCTCTCAGATCCTCAGCTGCTGGGCCAGCCTCCCAGATCCTCAGTTGCTGGGCCAGCCTCCCAGATCCTCAGTTGCTGGGCCAGCCTCCCAGATCCTCAGTTGCTGGGCCAGCCTCCCAGATCCTCAGTTGCTGGGCCAGCCTCCCAGATCCTCAGCTGCTGGGCCAGCCTCCAGATCCTCAGTTGCTGGGCCAGCCTCCCAGATCCTCAGTTGCTGGGCCAGCCTCCCAGATCCTCAGCTGCTGGGCCAGCCTCCCAGATCCTCAGTTGCTGGGCCAGCTCCCAGATCCTCAGCTGCTGGGCCAGCCTCCCAGATCCTCAGTTGCTGGGCCAGCCTCCCAGATCCTCAGTTGCTAGGCCAGCCTCCCAGATCCTCAGTTGCTAGGCCAGCCTCCCAGATCCTCAGCTGCTGGGCCAGCCTCCCAGATCCTCAGTTGCTGGGCCAGCCTCCCAGATCCTCAGTTGCTGGGCCAGCCTCCCAGATCCTCAGTTACTGGGCCAGCTCCCAGATCCTCAGTTGCTGGGCCAGCCTCCCAGATCCTCAGTTGCTGGGCCAGCTCCCAGATCCTCAGTTGCTGGGCCAGCTCCCAGATCCTCAGCTGCTGGGCCAGCCTCCCAGATCCTCAGTTGCTGGGCCAGCTCCCAGATCCTCAGTTGCTGGGCCAGCTTCCAGATCCTCAGCTGCTGGGCCAGCCTCCCAGATCCTCAGTTGCTGGGCCAGCCTCCCAGATCCTCAGTTGCTGGGCCAGCCTCCCAGATCCTCAGTTGCTGGGCCAGCTCCCAGATCCTCAGTTGCTGGGCCAGCCTCCCAGATCCTCAGTTGCTGGGCCAGCTCCCAGATCCTCAGTTGCTGGGCCAGCTCCCAGATCCTCAGCTGCTGGGCCAGCCTCCCAGATCCTCAGTTGCTGGGCCAGCTCCCAGATCCTCAGTTGCTGGGCCAGCTCCCAGATCCTCAGCTGCTGGGCCAGCCTCCCAGATCCTCAGTTGCTGGGCCAGCCTCCCAGATCCTCAGTTGCTAGGCCAGCCTCCCAGATCCTCAGTTGCTAGGCCAGCCTCCCAGATCCTCAGTTGCTGGGCCAGCCTCCCAGATCCTCAGCTGCTGGGCCAGCCTCCCAGATCCTCAGTTGCTGGGCCAGCCTCCCAGATCCTCAGCTGCTAAGCCAGCCTCCCAGATCCTCAGCTGCTGGGCCAGCCTCCCAGATCCTCAGCTGCTAAGCCAGCCTCCCAGATCCTCAGTTGCTGGGCCAGCCTCCCAGATCCTCAGTTGCTAGGCCAGCCTCCCAGATCCTCAGTTGCTGGGCCAGCCTCCCAGATCCTCAGCTGCTGGGCCAGCCTCCCAGATCCTCAGCTGCTGGGCCAGCCTCCCAGATCCTCAGTTGCTGGGCCAGCCTCCCAGATCCTCAGTTGCTGGGCCAGCCTCCCAGATCCTCAGTTGCTGGGCCAGCCTCCCAGATCCTCAGTTGCTAGGCCAGCCTCCCAGATCCTCAGTTGCTGGGCCAGCCTCCCAGATCCTCAGCTGCTGGGCCAGCCTCCCAGATCCTCAGTTGCTGGGCCAGCCTCCCAGATCCTCAGCTGCTAAGCCAGCCTCCCAGATCCTCAGCTGCTGGGCCAGCCTCCCAGATCCTCAGCTGCTAAGCCAGCCTCCCAGATCCTCAGTTGCTGGGCCAGCCTCCCAGATCCTCAGTTGCTAGGCCAGCCTCCCAGATCCTCAGTTGCTGGGCCAGCCTCCCAGATCCTCAGTTGCTAGGCCAGCCTCCCAGATCCTCAGTTGCTGGGCCAGCCTCCCAGATCCTCAGCTGCTGGGCCAGCCTCCCAGATCCTCAGCTGCTGGGCCAGCCTCCCAGATCCTCAGTTGCTGGGCCAGCCTCCCAGATCCTCAGTTGCTGGGCCAGCCTCCCAGATCCTCAGTTGCTGGCCAGCCTCCAGATCCTCAGTTGCTGGGCCAGCCTCCCAGATCCTCAGTTGCTGGGCCAGCCTCCCAGATCCTCAGTTGCTGGGCCAGCCTCCCAGATCCTCAGTTGCTGGGCCAGCCTCCCAGATCCTCAGTTGCTGGGCCAGCCTCCCAGATCCTCAGTTGCTGGGCCAGCCTCCCAGATCCTCAGTTGCTGGGCCAGCCTCCCAGATCCTCAGTTGCTGGGCCAGCCTCCCAGATCCTCAGTTGCTGGGCCAGCCTCCCAGATCCTCAGTTGCTGGGCCAGCCTCCCAGATCCTCAGTTGCTGGGCCAGCCTCCCAGATCCTCAGTTGCTGGGCCAGCCTCCAGATCCTCAGTTGCTGGGCCAGCCTCCCAGATCCTCAGTTGCTGGGCCAGCCTCCCACATCCTCAGTTGCTGGGCCAGCCTCCCAGATCCTCAGTTGCTGGGCCAGCCTCCCAGATCCTCAGTTGCTGGGCCAGCCTCCCAGATCCTCAGTTGCTGGGCCAGCCTCCCAGATCCTCAGTTGCTGGGCCAGCCTCCCAGATCCTCAGTTGCTGGGCCAGCCTCCCAGATCCTCAGTTGCTAGGCCAGCCTCCCAGATCCTCAGTTGCTGGGCCAGCCTCCCAGATCCTCAGTTGCTGGGCCAGCCTCCCACATCCTCAGTTGCTGGCCAGCCTCCCAGATCCTCAGTTGCTAGGCCAGCCTCCCAGATCCTCAGTTGCTGGGCCAGCCTCCCAGATCCTCAGTTGCTGGGCCAGCCTCCCACATCCTCAGTTGCTGGGCCAGCCTCCCACATCCTCAGTTGCTAGGCCAGCCTCCCAGATCCTCAGTTGCTGGGCCAGCCTCCCAGATCTTCAGTTGCTGGGCCAGCCTCCCACATCCTCAGTTGCTGGGCCAGCCTCCCAGATCCTCAGTTGCTGGGCCAGCCTCCCAGATCCTCAGTTGCTGGGCCAGCCTCCCAGATCCTCAGTTGCTGGGCCAGCCTCCCACATCCTCAGTTGCTAGGCCAGCCTCCCAGATCCTCAGTTGCTGGGCCAGCCTCCCAGATCCTCAGTTGCTGGGCCAGCCTCCCACATCCTCAGTTGCTGGGCCAGCCTCCCAGATCCTCAGTTGCTAGGCCAGCCTCCCAGATCCTCAGCTGCTGGGCCAGCCTCCCAGATCCTCAGTTGCTAGGCCAGCCTCCCAGATCCTCAGTTGCTGGGCCAGCCTCCCAGATCCTCAGTTGCTGGGCCAGCCTCCCAGATCCTCAGTTGCTGGGCCAGCCTCCCAGATCCTCAGTTGTTAGGCCAGCCTCTCAGATCCTCAGTTGCTGGGCCAGCCTCCCAGATCCTCAGTTGCTGCGTGACCACCACCTCAGATGCGTAAGTTATTATATACTACTCTTACTGTCTTAGGGACAGGAATTACTGCCGTATGAATCAGTAAAATAATATCTGTTTTCCGTAACAAAATCATGCTTGTTCTCTTAGCAAATTGTGTTTTTGGTGTAAAAAAAAATCTTAAAAAAGTATTTTACTCTGGTACATTTTTGCATATACGTGAACTGTCTTTTATTACTCCGGTCAGCTACTTGTAGTACTCGTAGTATGCCAATTCCGATTTCTTCAAACAGAAAATTTTAAATGATTAAATAAATATATTTATATTGATTTATGTGCAAATTGCGGCACAATGCTATTGTGCATGCTTATAAACTATTCCTACAGTAAGGTTAATCACAATTCTAAATGAATTCTAATTGAACTTGGATTTGTTAGTTATTATTTTCTATTCACAAAGGAAAAAAGATATTGGGATAGATTTTAATATAATCAAGCAGCAGAATATAAGACAGACAAACAAACAGACGATAAATCGGAGTTAATATCAAATATTAATACTTGCTCTGTTGCAACAGTTTAGAGAAGAGAATCAGATGTTCACGGTGAATGAGGTATTTTTTCCGGTGTTTTTATCTTCGAATAACAAATTTATCTTTTTCGGTACCGTTGGTGACGTCATCGCTTCGCGAGTATCGTACAGAGCTCTGGCCTGGAGAATGATTCCAAACGTGCCTGAATTCGGAAATTTGGTTTTTTTAAGAATTAAACGGATTAATGACGCCCTCCAGCACATGCACTTTAATTTACGTGATTTCTATTTTTTTTAAAGTACACATATACCAGACCCAGATGGCCAATATGATTATGCCTACCAATGATGCAGGCAACGGTGAAAATCCACAGAAATAGCCGGTCCAATACTGTTGCCACGAATTTCCAATCTTCTCGGATCTGTTTTTTGTTATTAAAAATGGCAAGTTGACGAATTCGCGATTCAAGTATCATAATTTGAAAGTTCGAAAGCAAGGTATTTTTAATCCAAGTATCATTTAGGTTACCTTCAAGGAATAGGACATGATATTTAGTTTCCTTCTTAGAAAATTTTTGGAGTTGGATTAAAACGACAATTCTATACACTTCGGATATTAGAAACTTGTATTTCATTTACTTCCTTAGAATACGACATTAAAAGTTCCCGCCAAAATACAATGAAACTAAACGAAATCATTTAGTTTTTGATAAATGATAGTCAAATGGTAGTCAAAGATAGATTACCGTACGAGTAATATAAGACTTCAATTTTAAAATGGCTCGCGCCATTCAAATCTTTGACTGGTTAATTCTTTGACAAGAAGGTAAAAAGATTTCTGGGTTTTGGCACGAATTCGAATTACTGGTATTTAAGAGTTTACTAGGGGTCACAAAATCCCGTATTCTGTCAATCCCGGGATTTGGAAATGTCGATATTTTCCAGTACCATTATTGTCATAACATTGTTATAATGTCATAAAAATGCTGCGACTGACTTTTTTATAATGCTTACAGTTTTGGTAGGGGGGTAATGCTAGGCTGGTAATGTAATATTTAACATTATAACAATGATGTTATTATACTCGTAGTATATTACTACTTGTAATATCAATATTGTAATATGCATATATTTATGTATAACATATATTAGGTTATGCAATGTACATGTATCACTGTGAAAAGCAATATGAATTTATATATTACATTCACAATCACAACTGTCTGGGCAGTGGGCATTCAAGTTGTCAAGGTTGTCACGACATGCACGATGACTTCAAAATTAAAAATCAACGTTAAATTATTTAAACAAGGCTGAACTCAAACATCAAAGATTTTACAAAGTGGGAAACGGAGAGTGGACATGGATCCATGTATGATCCATATTTTACCTAACTGTCTTGCTAATTGCTATTATATCAGACATTATAAAAACATAGCATTAGCTTTTCGGGATTGAATTCGGGATCCGGGATGCTACGGGATCCCGGGATTGTGACCCCTAGAGTTTACGAAGATCTATAGATGTCTGCTTTTTCTGCAGAATGACATTTGAAATCGGTGAAAAAACACGCAAAAACGTGCACTTACGCTTTGATTCTCGTCGTCCTTCTTAAGATTGGCCGCAATAAATCGAACTCCATCGATAGCGTCGCGAATTTTGTGCTTAAAATCCGGTCGCCTATGACGGGCCAGCCGCTGTTGGAAAGTCTCAGCCGCCGAGGTTAAAGTTTGAGCCTGCTGCAACTGCTGCTGCTTCTGAATCATTGTCGGACTGGCTCTCGAGCTAATATAATCTGGCGGCGGCGGCTCATCAAAGCTCGATGTGCCCTGCCGCGTGAGAATGTTGCGCCTTGAACTGCACTGGCTTAGCGGCGGCAACGAGTTGGAATCTTCGAAGCTCCAGTTCCACACGGGAGTCTGCGGGTTTTGGTTTGAAAATTTGGCTTGCGTTCTGGAGGCTGTTGTTAAGAGATTTCATTAACTGGGCTTGGAAATCTCTTGTCTTATTTTTCATAGGACGGAAAGATCTACTGTACATTGCCTCATGTACATCCTGCTGGCTTGGTGGGAAAGAAAAATCGTGTACATTCAGGGAAAGAGATTTTTTGAGACCTATTTTTAGAACAAAGTGTACATTCCTTAACCTAAGTTCAGTGTGGCTTACTTGTGTACATTCAGCGGTGGCTAAAATTTTTCTCCAACCGACATCTATTTATAGAAGCAGCGCCGCAAGTTGGTGTACTATATATCAAACGTACACACTTGAATAAAAAGGCCCCTGTTATCAATAAAATACCATTACAAAACAATAAAATATACAGTTAGCTCACTACATGCAAGAATAAAATCGACGCAATCAAAACAGTTTAAGTAAATAATGATCAGAACAATCATTAGAAATTGTGCGATATCATTAATCGATAATTACTATCGAATATTTATCAATTAATGTTCATCATGATCTAGAAATAAACTAAATTTATCTACAGCATCTAAAATCGGCTGGTTCATAAAGTTGATTTCAGCTACAATTTATACTTTTTCGGTGCATGGAGAAACGATAAGTTAGTGTAAACAATAATGTGCAGCTGAAATTCGTCCAGAGTGAGCCGCGTATATTAGCAATAAACTTGATATAATCTAAATTAATTTAATTGTACTACCTGCAAGCAATTGACTGTTCTGGCCAATTGCTGGTCCTCCTGAAGTTTTTACACGAGAAAAAACAAACACAAGTTTATTAGCATGGGTTTTTTTTTAAAGTTTCGATGATGAGTATAACTTCATTCACTTTCCTACATTTACTTCAAGTACGTTAGTGAAAGTGGTCAGTAGTATGGGGAGAATAGTGTATAATTATCTCATACAATTTCATAAATATGGGCAGCCTTGTACGGGCTTGTACAGAGTAAAATTAAACTTTTTGTAAAAGAATTGAATAAGGTTCCTTTAATTACTTTAAGATGTTCAGATGTCCGTTCTGACGCAAAACATCGAGTTATATCGATAATTAATCATTTCAACATTAACACAGCTTAGGAAAGATGCATTCGACATGCAAATAAAGTAGGGGATTTCTCGAGGTTATATAATTACGGGCTTATTATTAAAGGTGATCAAACAGAGTTTGAAGAGGATTAAGCTATTACCAAAGCAGCTTCTAATGGAAATCGAAATTACGCAAATTTTGCTGGTTGCTGAGCCAAAATGCATCGGGTAATGCGCAAGTCTGCCTGTCCGTCTGTCTGTCTGTCTGTCTGTCTGTCTGTCTGTCTGTCTTTCTGTCTGTCTGTCTGTCTGTCTGTCTTTCTGTCTGTCTGTCTGTCTGTCTGTCTGTCTGTCTGTCTGCCTGCCTGCCTGTCTGTCTGTCTGTCTGTCTGTCTGTCTGTCTGTCTGTCTTTCTGTCTGTCTGTCTGTCTGTCTGTCTGTCTGTCTGTCTTTCTGTCTGTCTGTCTGTCTGTCTGTCTATCTGTCTGTCTGTCTGTCTGTCTGTCTGTCTGCCTGTCTGCCTGTCTGTCTGTCTGTCTGTCTGTCTGTCTGTCTGTCTGTCTGTTTGTCTGTTTGTCTGTCTGGCTGTCTGGCTGTCCGCCTGTTGAAGCACCAACTACTCAATTCTTATGATGGCATTACAAAGCTGGCAGAAGGCCAAAGCAGCTCACCTCGAACTCGCCATCGTCATTCTCATTCGGCCGTCGCATGCAGAGCAGCCTCGGCAGGATGTCCAGAAACAATTTCCTCACCCAAGGAGCCATCATGTGCGTGTCGGGGCCGCGGAAGTGCACATTAAGCACCACAACGGTGACCACGATGGACAAGGTGACCAGGATCATGGTGAACAGCAGGTACTTGCCAATTAGCGGTACAACTAGCGATGTTGGGGGTATAATCTCGGCCAGCAGCAGAAAGAACACAGTCAGAGCTAGAAGAATCGAAATTGATAAGCTGATCTTTTCGCCGCTCTCCGATGGCAGGTAGAAGACGGTCACCGTTAGGAAAGAGATGCTCACGCAGGGTATGATCAGATTGACAGCATAGAATAGGGTCTTTCGTCTCAGGGTAATGTTGAATGTTACATCTGAAAGTTTAGTTAAAATGCTGATAGTTCTGGCTATGTTTGAAACCTTGGCTTCCCCAATCAAAGCCTTACTGGTGTCTTAGTGTCTATGGCTGAAACCTTGGCTTTAACTATCAAAGCCGTACTGGTGTCTTAGTGTCTATGGCCGAAACCTTGGCTTTCCCAATCAAAACCACACGAGCGCCTTAGTGTCTGTGGCCCAAGCCTTGACTTTCCCAATCAAAACCACACTATTGTCTATGGCCAAAATCCAGTTAAACAGCTTCGTATGAGGGTAAATTCACGCACCTGGAAACGGCTCAACGCAGCAGGGGTAATAAATATCGTCTCGAATGGCGGACAGCTCCAAAATGTCCCACTCGCCGCTGGGATAATATTCGGACAAGTCTACAGCATAGTCTATTGTCACTTTGCCCGACATGTTGCGCACTAGCGGAGACTTTTGAGCGATGTGCTGCAGATCCACTGATAGGGTTGAGTAGGTTTAGTTTCTTTTATTTGCTTGTTCATCTGTAGATCACAGATGACGATTTCATGTTTCATAGAATTTCTAAGAGCTGCAATTCTTAGAGAGAGGGTATCAGTAGAGAGGGTAAGAGATTGGAAGCTAGAGGGGAAGGAATGGGAGACATAAAGGGAAAGGGTGGAGGGTAGAATGAGAAGAAAGGGGGAGAAGAGCCAGGGAGATAACGAGAGAGGAGAGATAAGAGAGTAAAGAAGAGAGAATAGAGAGGAGGGCTGAGAGAGGAGAGATGAGAAAGGAAATATGAGAGAGTAGAGGAGTGAAGAGGGGAGTAGAGGAGAGGAGAGGAGAAAAGAAGGCCAAGAGGAGAGGAGAGAAGAGGAGAGAAGAGGAGAGGAGAGAGGAGAGAGGAGAGGAGAGAGGTGAGAGAAGAGCAGAGAGAGAAGAGAGAACACTGCTCAATCAGTTTTAACGGCAAACGGAGTTATATGTAATGGCCCTCTAGCAATGAAACAGATTTCCAGATCCGACCAGAATTAGAAGCAGACGAGAGGCAAGTAAAATCTCAAACAAATGTCACCTTTATGCCCGTCGTAAGTCCAACTGCCAAACTTCATCGTACAATTCTGCTCGTCGAATGGGAAAAATTCCACATTAATCTGGCAGGAGCTTTTGTAAACGGCTGGCGGAACCCAGCGCACGGTGCCGTCTGAGAACACGGTTGCCTTGGTCATGATCACCAGCTCGTACTTGCCGTCCGCGCTGCATTGTAGTTGTAGGAAATCGCATAATAATTAACGGTTTAGAATAATCAACCCCCAAGGTACAGAGGGTATACACGCCTGACAGTGGGAAAAGGCAAGGCCACTGTACACCCTGTGTTTGATTTGCGGCCATAGACTATGATAAAAATCGATAGCAATACTTAGTTAAACAAAAAACAATGGGACTGACCATTCGACAGTCCATTTTTCAGTAAATTTACTATTTTGACCTGGTTGAATCCGACCTTTATTAGTCAGTAATAATGGCCTTCTTTGTTTCTTATGAACGAACTTTAAAATGTACTTTTACTTTCAGTCTCGCTTTGATCTTCCATCCATAACCATCGCTAAGGCAGCAATTCTGCTCATTTCCCTGTCTCCTGAGCACATGCAAGCACGTTAATACTGTACCCATACACATTATCACGAGGATGGCGAGTTGTGGGCCTCATGGCTGCGAATCGCATCACAACCGTCGGGTGCAGTAAAACAAACAAACAAATAAAATCTCACTTATTATACAGCACAATATCCGGTAGCCACAGTTTATCCGACGGTATGTAGAGTCTGCTCACTCCTCCGTAATCCTTCGGATCCCAAACTAAATTTGCGTCTTTCCATTCCTGTCAATTAGAAGTAGGCAAAGTGTGATTTTTTTAATTGATTTTTTTAAATCATCGCAAAATCTACTTGCATTTACCTGTTCGACCCAGACATTTGTGGTGATAATTTGATTCTTCTCGTCCTGAAAATTGCAAATTTGAATTTTGCTAAACGATTAGTCTAGTTGGACTAGCGAATATGACCGACCCCCTGCGGGGATTGGGTGCTATTTGTACAAACTTTAATGTACTTTTATATTCATAGCTATTATAAAATTATTGGGGACTCATTGAGCATTGCAACTGAGTTTAGCTGCAACGTCACACTTGCAGTGGACATTGGAGCACCACTGGCTGAACAAATATCGGAGCGAGGCAGAAGGGGATTGAGCAGAGGGAGACTCAGTTGAGTTCAGTCATGGGAAAATAAATCAGTAGCGAGCAGCTGCTGCTGCTGCGAGTGCAAAGCCTTCATGCTTTCCTCTTCTGCTTTCGTCTGCTTCTCCCGCCCAGACCCCAAGGCCCCTCTTGACAGGAGAAATTCAATATCGCTCTGTCCCAGCCTTGAACACTCCAGCACTCTCAATTGAATCTGAACAGATCTTGCTGTATTGAAAATGCTCACAGTGTAATAGATTGAATAGAATTTATTCCTGCATGATTTTGCCTGAGTGGCCTGGGGTTGAAAACTGAACCCATTCTATCTATCTATCTATCTATCTATCTATCTATCTATCTATCTATCTATCTATCTATCTATCTATCTATCTATCTATCTATCTATCTATCTATCTATCTATCTATCTATCTATCTATCTATCTATCTATCTATCTATCTATCTATCTATCTATCTATCTATCTATCTATCTATCTATCTATCTATCTATCCATCTATCTATCTATCTATCTATCTATCTATCTATCTATCTATCTATCTATCTATCTATCTATCTATCTATCTATCTATCTATCTATCTATCTATCTATCTATCTATCTATCTATCTATCTATCTATCTATCTATCTATCTATCTATCTATGTGCCTGTATTTTTAGACGTAGAAAATGGCCATAAAAATACATGAAAGCTCACAACATCAATCAGCTGCGCCAGCTTCAGTCCCAGGTACACGTTAAGCGTCATTGAACTGTAATTAACGGGTCGTATAAGCCGATTGTATTCAGTTTCGTTCATCAGCATTTCGTACAGGCGACTCGCTTCTCGGTAGCCGCTGATCACCTGAGCGACTGAATGAGAAAGAATGCGGGCTTATTTTATGAGCGGCATATGCAGATAGAGAGACAGACAGACAGACAGACAGACAGACAGACAGACAGACAGACAGACAGACAGACAGACAGACAGACAGACAGACAGACAGACAGACAGACAGACAGACAGACAGACAGACAGACAGACAGACAGACAGACAGACAGACAGAAAGGCAGACACCAGCCGGCCCTGCCATCCCTAATCAGCTGGAATTGCGTGGCTCTGTAACAAATGCAGAAAATTGTCCCTCGAGCCGCATGCAGTTATTGACCGGGTATGCTGTGAGCGGCTCAGCCAGTTAATCCCATGTGGCCTCCAGTGAGCAGGCCCACCAATAATTCTGTTTCTTATCTCTAACCCCCCGACTAGCCGCTCCCGCGCTGATGGGGCTCGTGGGCTCGAATTTCGCAGCAGAGGCCACAGGCCCGGCAACCAGAATAAGGTTTGGGTCGATTAGAGCTCTGGTGAGTGCACAAAATAGGAAACTACTGGGAGAAATTCTGGGTCGAAATGCTTGCACGAGGTCACGCGGGTCCCGATGGCTTTGGGATTGGGGAGCAGAGGGAGCTGAGAGAGAGAGAGAGAGAGAGAGAGAGAGAGAGAGAGAGAGGAAAGAAGAGGGTGAAAAAATTACATTCAGTTTTGTGTGTTTATTATTAATATTAATAAAGCATACATCTATATGAATATAAGGTCTCAACGATTGACTATATGAATAATAAAAGAAAATTTATAATCAATTTCTTTTTCCATATTCTTTTATACTTTGATTGCAGCGAACCTTAATCCGCTGGGCTGGACAAGGCTCAAAGACGAATGACGGACTTCAAATGCCATTCGGATTATCAGTAAAGAAGTGGCTCTTTTAATCTTGAACTCTTTTAGGTTTTTCTCAAACAGCTTCTTTGTTCGTTTCCATGATGGTCATTTTCTAAATGAGATACATGCATGGGCTGCTGAAGGCATTTGGCTGACTGCTGCACAGAATCATCTTAGAAGACTTTCTTATGAGATGAGGCAAAATTATTTTGTTACTCTGTCACTCTCATCGTCACTCACTGTCACTCTCACTGTCACTCTCACTGTCACTCTCACTGTCACTCTCACTGTCACTCTCTATGTCACTCTTATTGTCACTCTCATTGTCACTCTCACTGTCGCTCTCTATGTCACTCTCATTGTCACTCTCACTGTCACACTCAATGTCACTCTCTGTCACTCTCACTGTCACTCTCACTGTCACTCTCATGGTCACTCTCATGGTCACTCTCATTGTCACTCTCATTGTCACTCTCACTGTCACACTAATTGTCACTCTCACTGTCACACTCAATGTCACTATCACTGTCAATCTCACTGTCACACTCAATGTCACTCTCACTGTCAATTTCACTGTCACTCATTGTCACTCTCATTGTCACTCTGACTGTCACTCTCACTGTCACACTCAATTTCACTCTCATTGTCACTCTCATTGTCACTCTCACTGTCACACTCAATGTCACTCTCATTGTCACTCTCACTGTCACTCTCAATGTCACTCTCATTTTCACTCTCACTGTCAATCTCACTGTCACACTCAATGTCACTCTCATTGTCACTCTCATTGTCACTCTTCTTCGTATTAGCACTCGTAGATGCAAGTTGGCAGGTATAAAAATAATAAATGTTCACTCACCTGCAAGCAGAGTGAACGCGGCGAGCCAGCCCATGATCAGCGAAGAACTTTGATTCTTTGTGTAGACCTCTCGAACAATCTTCAACAAGGGAAATAATTTGCGGTTGACGAATTCAGAATATATAACATTTTGACATTAGACTATTTTTATATTATGGCCATTTTTTTACATTTGGACTTTTTCGGCACCTTCTAATTCGCACTCCGGATTTTTGCTCCAGAGAGCCAAGGACCAGGGATTTATTTTTACGTGTCGAAAATGGGAAGATAAATCAACAGTACGAGCATTTATTTACAAGCCAAAGCAAAAAGGAAGCAACAGTATGGTAGAAAGTGGAAAATGTTGCTTACAGAAGAGAGGAAACTGTGCTAAGGTACAGGAGGCGCTGGACAATGTACACACTACATCGGTTGGGGTTCCTAAAGACAGTCTCCTCTGCTGCAACACCAGCAAAGTGTATACAAAAAGCTGTTGCTGTGCAGGAGAAATGCATTTTGCCCTCCTCCTCCTCCTCCTCCCATATTTTACTGACCTGGACAGAGCGGGGATGAAGGTTGAGGGAAGCGAACAGTTGCTGGTGTGGAAGCTGGTGTGCTGCATGGATGGCGCGTTTGAGGGTGTAAAAGTGTTTGAAAGGTTGCAGAGTGGGCTACGGTGTACGTTTATAGGATAGGAACTGGATTAGCAATGTAGGTTGAACAGTCATAAACATAATGTTTATGGAATAAAGTGAAGAGTTGGGGAGCTTCACAAGCATTGTGTTCAACATCAGCTCAATCTTCCACAATAATTAATGTCTAATGGATTTTCACCAATTCAAAATTCTTACAAAAGCTTTTCAAAAAGTAGAAATCGATGGCTCCGCGTCTCTCTAATCTTCTATCGCACTCATCTTGTGCAGACTCTCCCAGGAGCGAAGGAAAACGATCGATTTAATCGATTCAACCAAAGTTCTAGGAGCAGAGACTAGAACAGGCGCCAAGGTTTCACTTCTGTAGGGGATTTGTTTGATCTGATCCTAATCTGAATCGACAGCTCAGACCAAACGGAATTTGAAGCTCTTTCTATCCTATATGCATGTATTTATATAGTGAATTTCCCATCTTTGAGGGAAAAAACTAGCTGATGCACTTTCCTTGTCTGCTTCTGGCATCCTTGTCTTCCCAGCTGAGTAGCTATATGCAGAACAATATTTGAGTTGACTTTAATAGCTATATTTTTATAAGTATTGGTTTAGATCCATACGCTCTAGATTGGGTTATTGGGATCTATAGTGTCTATAGATTGGGTTATTGGGATCTATGGTGTCTATAGATTGGGTTATTGGAAACTAATGGTGTCTATAGATTGGGTTATTGGGATCTATGGTGTCTATAGATTGGGTTATTGGAAACTAATGGTGTCTATAGATTGGGTTATTGGGATCTATGGTGTCTATAGATTGGGTTATTGGAATCTATAGTGTCTATAGATTGGGTCATTGGAAACTAATGGTGTCTATAGATTGGGTTATTGGAATCTAATGGTGTCTATATATTGGGTTATTGGAATCTAATGGTGTCTATATATTGGGTTATTGGGATCTATGGTGTCTATAGATTGGGTTATTGGGATCTATGGTGTCTATAGATTGGGTTATAGGGGATCTATGGTGTCTATAGATTGGGTTATTGGAATCTATAATGTCTATAGATTGGGTTATTGGAATCTATGGTGTCTATAGATTGGGTTATTGGAATCTATGGTGTCTATAGATTGGGTTATTGGAATCTATAGTGTCTATAGATTGGGTCATTGGAAACTAATGGTGTCTATAGATTGGGTTATTGGGATCTATAGTGTCCACAGATTGGGTTATTGGGATCTATAGTGTCTATAGATTGGGTTATTGGAATCTAATGCTGTCTATAGATTGGGTTATTGGGATCTATAGTGTCTATAGATTGGGTCATTGGAAACTAATGGTGTCTATAGATTGGGTTATTGGGATCTATAGTGTCTATAGATTGGGTTCTTGGGATCTATAGTGTCCACAGATTGGGTTATTGGGATCTATAGTGTCCACAGATTGGGTTATTGGGATCTATAGTGTCTATATATTGGGTTATTGGGATCTATAGTGTCTATAGATTGGGTTATTGGGATCTATGGTGTCTATAGATTGGGTCATTGGAATCTAATGGTGTCTATATATTGGGTTATTGGGATCTATAGTGTCTATAGATTGGGTTATTGGGATCTATAGTGTCTATAGATTGGGTTATTGGGATCTATAGTGTCTATAGATTGGGTCATTGGAAACTAATGGTGTCTATAGATTGGGTTATTGGGATCTAATGGTGTCTATATATTGGGTTATTGGAATCTAATGGTGTCTATAGATTGGGTTATTGGAATCTAATGGTGTCTATAGATTGGGTTATTGGAATCTAATGGTGTCTATATATTGGGTTATTGGAATCTAATGGTGTCTATATATTGGGTTATTGGAATCTAATGGTGTCTATATATTGGGTTATTGGAATCTAATGGTGTCTATAGATTGGGTCATTGGAAACTAATGGTGTCTATAGATTGGGTTATTGGAATCTAATGGTGTCTATATATTGGGTTATTGGAATCTAATGGTGTCTATATATTGGGTTATTGGGATCTATGGTGTCTATAGATTGGGTTATTGGAATCTAATGGTGTCTATATATTGGGTTATTGGAATCTAATGGTGTCTATATATTGGGTTATTGGGATCTATAGTGTCTATAGATTGGGTTATTGGGATCTATAGTGTCTATAGATTGGGTTATAGGGGATCTATGGTGTCTATAGATTGGGTTATTGGAATCTATAATGTCTATAGATTGGGTTATTGGAATCTATGGTGTCTATAGATTGGGTTATTGGAATCTATGGTGTCTATAGATTGGGTTTTGGAATCTATAGTGTCTATAGATTGGGTCATTGGAAACTAATGGTGTCTATAGATTGGGTTATTGGGATCTATAGTGTCTATAGATTGGGTTCTTGGGATCTATAGTGTCCACAGATTGGGTTATTGGGATCTATAGTGTCCACAGATTGGGTTATTGGGATCTATAGTGTCTATAGATTGGGTTATTGGGATCTATAGTGTCCACAGATTGGGTTATTGGGATCTATAGTGTCTATAGATTGGGTTATTGGGATCTATAGTGTCTATAGATTGGGTTATTGGGATCTATAGTGTCTATAGATTGGGTTATAGGGGATCTATGGTGTCTATAGATTGGGTTATTGGGATCTATGGTGTCTATAGATTGGGTTATTGGGATCTATAGTGTCTATAGATTGGGTTATTGGAATCTTTAATGTCTATAGATTGGGTTATTGGGATCTATAGTGTCTATAGATTGGGTTATTGGAATCTATGGTGTCTATAGATTGGGTTTTTGGAATCTATGTTGTCTATAGATTGGGTTATTGGGATCTATAGTGTCTATATATTGGGTTCTTGGGATCTACAGTGTCTATATATTGGGTTCTTGGGATCTATAGTGTCCACAGATTGGGTTATTGGAATCTATAGACTCTGCATAAGGAAATAGATGAGACCTGTAGACTCTACATTAGGATACATATTAGATCTATAGACTCTTGAATTAAGAGATAGATGAAATCTATAGACTCTTGCATTAGGAGATAAGATGAGATCCATAGTCTTAGGAGATAAATAAGATCTATATAGAGTCTGCATTAGGAGATAGATGAAATCTTATAGACTCCGGACTCTGAGACTGAATCTCTGGTGCAGTTTACAGGAGGTTGTTTTTCAGTCTTTTATACTTTAAGATCTTAAACTATTGTAAAGCTGTCAGGTACTCTGATTTGATACAGCCCTCGCATTTCACTCTTAACATTTTAAGCTCCCATGGGAGTATCTTGCTCTTTCAACTACTCAATTTTCATCATTTCTCAATATATCCTCTCCCGGTTCCCGCAAATGCCGGCCCAGCTATACCATGGCTGGACGGGATTTAAGAGTGGGATTAGGGCACTCTAAATCCACTCTGCCTTCCTATACCTGGCTGTGAGGAGAAACTGCGGTGTAAAAGCAGTAGAATTAAAAAAATACGTAGTTGACATTGACTCGGTATAAACCAGTGTCCCGAAACCCAGTTTAATTGACTCCTGTTCTCAACTACTCTTACGCTAAGGGTTTGGCAATACTTTCTTTTAGACCAAGGGCCAGATAAAGAATCTAGCTCATGACTATGGGCGTGGGTGAGACAGGTATGGTGGAGTACTAGTATAGAGGAGAGAGAAGATAAGATGAGCTGGAGAGAAAAGGGGGGTGGGAGGAGAGAATAAGGGTGAGAGGAGAAGGGGGTAAGAGGAGAAGGAGGTGAGAGGAGAAGGGAGTGAGAGGAGAAGAGGGTGAGAGGAGAAGGGGGTGAGAGGAGAAGGGGGTGAGAGGAGAAGGGGGTGAGAGGAGAAGAGGGTGAGAGGAGAAGGGGGTGAGAGGAGAAGGGGGTGAGAGGAGAAGGGGGTGAGAGGAGAAGGGGGTGAGAGGAGAAGGGGGTGAGAGGAGAAGGGGTGAGAGGAGAAGGGGGTGAGAGGAGAAGGGGGTGAGAGGAGAAGGGGTGAGAGGAGAAGGGGGTGAGAGGAGAAGGGGGTGAGAGGAGAAGGGGGTGAGAGGAGAAGGGTGTGAGAGGGGAGAGAGGAGAAGAAAGGCTGAGAGAGGAGAGGGGAGAGTTAAAGAGGAGAGGAGAGGGGAGAGAGAGGAGAGGGAAGAGAGGAGAAGAGAGGGGAAGGGGAACGAAGAGAGAAGAAGGGAGAGAGGAGACAAACCCTGAGCGGGCCGGATTGCTATTGTGAAGTTTCAAAATACCCGAGGGCCGGATAGAGAGGCTTCGTCGGCCGCATGTTGCAGGGCACATGAGTTATTGGCCCTTGTAAATAGTCAGAAGTTGCTTTAAGACATCTTTTCTGATCCGGGATGATGTTCCCCATAGTCCTAGCCTTTTACAAAGGAATATGGAGTGACTTAGACCAACCGCCAAAGGTACATCCAAGTGCCCATGACCTTTTTCTCCTCTCGGGCCAATCTGTGGCAGGTTACAGTATAAGGATGTAGTTGATAGACAACAAGCTGTCTATGGCCAAAACTCTGTTTTAAAGCCATTCCGAATTTCATGCTAAAGAAAATAAAAATAGTCTATGGACAAGCTTGGGCAAATATGTATATGGTACAATGCAGTGTAACGCCTGATGTCGAGCGGCAGCATTGGTAATACCACTTTCGCAGCTTCCTAATTCTGCTTTTTTCTTTCTCAATCCTTACTAAGAAGCTACACGAAGCGTAGCAATTATATGGGGTGAGGGGCTTGTTGGTCTTAATAGCCTCAGGGAATATCGACGCCTCATACAGTTGCCCGCTCTGTTAAAATCGATCCCAAAATCCTTCCCCCACCTCCCCAACCCCCCCCCCCCCGCTGCGCAGGCAGTGTCTGTGTGCCAGACAATAGATAGTGGGCTAGGGAAGCGATCGAGGCAGGCACAGGAAAGGGGAAGAGAGTGTAGAGGGAGAGCGAGGAAGTAAGTGAGAACTGGGGAGATCTATTTTGCCGCTGCAGCAGTCGCTTACAGTGTGGAAGGGCGTGCTGTGGATTCCTATGAATGGTAGAAATGGTTGCTATGCTTCATTTTTTCCCAGTTTTCCTGTCCATCTTTTCTACTTTTTTTCGAAGCTTTTTTGTCTGCTGAATTCATCTACCAATGTGTCTACTAATGCATCTACCAATGTGTCTACTATTGCATCTACCAATGTGTCTACTAATGCATCTACCAATGTGTCTACTATTGCATCTACCAATGTGCCTACTAATGCATCTACCAATGTGTCTACTAATGCAACTACCAATGTGTCTACTATTGCATCTACCAATGTGCCTACTAATGCATCTACCAATGCGTCTACTAATGCATCTACCAATGTGTCTAATAATGCATCTACCAATGTGTCTACTGATGCATCTACCAATGTGGCTACGAATGCATCTCCCAATCGCGGATCCCATTTCCCAATCGCAGATCCCATCTCTCAATCACAGATTCCATCTCCCAATCACAGATTCCATCTCCCAATCACAGATTCCATCTCCCAATCGCAGATCCCATCTCCCAATCACAGATCCCATCTCTCAATCACAGATTCCATCTCCCAATCACAGATCCCATCTCTCAATCACAGATCCCATCTCCCAGTCACAGATCCCATCTCCCAATCACAGATCCCATCTCCCAATCACAGATCCCATCTCTCAATCACAGATCCCATCTCTCAATCACAGATCCCATCTCTCAATCACAGATCCCATCTCTCAATCACAGATCCCATCTCTTAATCACAGATCCCATCTCTCAATCACAGATTCCATCTCTCAATCACAGATTCCATCTCCCAATCGCAGATCCCATCTCCCAATCGCAGATCCCATCTCCCAATCGCAGATCCCATCTCCCAATCGCAGATCCCATCTCCCAATCGCAGATCCCATCTCCCAATCACAGATCGCATCTCCCAATCACAGATCCCATCTCCCAGTCACAGATCCCATCTCCCAATCACAGATCCCATCTCCCAATCACAGATTCCATCTCCCAATCGCAGATCCCATCTCTCAATCACAGATCCCATCTCCAAATCACAGATCCCATCTCCCAATCACAGATCCCATTTCCCAATCGCAGATCCCATCTCTCAATCACAGATCCCATCTCCCAATCACAGATCCCATCTCCCAATCGCAGATCCCATCTCTCAATCACAGATCCCATCTCTTAATCACAGATCCCATCTCTCAATCACAGATCCCATCTCTTAATCACAGATCCCATCTCTCAATCACAGATCCCATCTCCCAATCGCAGATCCAATCTCCCAATCGCAGATCCCATCTCCCAATCGCAGATCCTATCTCCCAATCACAGATCCCATCTCCCAATCGCAGATCCCATCTCTCTTATCCCTTATCTCATTAGCATCTGGACAAGAAAATGTCTTGCAAACGCTATATTTGTAATTCAGAAATACAGCACAGCACTGAGGTCATTCATGCACCGATTGGCAGCAAAACCCTGCTGTTGCTGCAGTGCGCGGGCCAGCTGGCTAAGCGCTGATGAAAAGCAAAAAAACTAAGAGAGGGACGGAGGGATGAAATTAGATATAGAGAGAGAGAGTGAGTGAGGGACTGCTTGGTGCATTGGGAAATCAGCAACCGTGGCAGACTGAGTCAGTCTGAGTCGCTTTAATTAAGTCTCCGAGTGTTTCTATGCGATTGAAGGAAGGGAAGAATCTCCCAATCTTCTTCTCCTCGCCCGGAGCTGGTGCTGTGCACTTCTTTTTTTTGCATTTCTCCTACTAGCTTCTTTTCAGTCTATATAGAGTCTTATGCGAGCATGATCAACCCACTCTGAAGGGATTAATGACTGATTGACAGGAGACCAATTATTAAACTTTTCTGTAAATTTGAGGTAAAATATTAAATTTGTTTCTTTGTTCTTAGGACACGGCTGCTCGATTAAGTGGGATCAGATTATTTAGGCTAGGTTTAGGTTACGTGTTTAATCTTTATCAACCTCTCCTCCTCGTTCTCACTCTCCGTCTAACTCTCCCTCGCCTCACCCTCCCTCTCCTCACTCTCCCTCTCCTCACTCTCCCTCTCCTCACTCTCCCTCTCCTCACTCTCCCTCTCCTCACTCTCCCTCGCCTCACCCTCCCTCTCCTCACTCTCCCTCTCCTCACTCTCCCTCTCCTCACCCTCCCTCTCCTCACTCTCCCTCTCCTCACTCTCCCTCTCCTCATCTCCCTCTCCTCAGTCTCCCTCTCTTCACTCTCCCTCTCCTCATCTCCCTCTCCTCACTCTCCCTCTCCTCAGTCTCCCTCTCCTCAGTCTCCCTCTCCTCACTCTCCCTCTCCTCACTCTCCCTCTCTTCATCTCCCTCTCCTCACTCTCCCTCTCCTCAGTCTCCCTCTCCTCACTCTCCCTCTCTTCATCTCCCTCCCCTCACTCTCCCTCTCTTCATCTCCCTCTCCTCACTCTCCCTCTCCTCACTCTCCCTCTCCTCAGTCTCCCTCTCCTCACTCTCCCTCTCCTCAGTCTCCCTCTCCTCACTCTCCCTCTCCTCACTCTCCCTCTCCTCACTCTCCCTCTCCTCACTCTCCCTCTCTTCATCTCCCTCTCCTCACTCTCCCTCTCCTCACTCTCCCTCTCCTCAGTCTCCCTCTCCTCACTCCCCTCTCCTCACCCTCCCTCTCCTCACTCTTCCTCTCCTCACTCTCCCTCTCCTCACCCTCCCTCTCCTCACCCTCCCTCTCCTCACTCTTCCTCTCCTCACTCTCCCTCTCCTCACCCTCCCTCTCTTCATCTCCCTCTCCTCACTCTCCCTCTCTTCATCTCCCTCTCCTCAGTCTCCCTCTCCTCAGTCTCCCTCTCCTCACTCTCCCTCTCCTCACCCTCCCTCTCCTCACTCTCCCTCTCCTCACTCTCCCTCTCCTCACTCTCCCTCTCTTCATCTCCCTCTCCTCACTCTCCCTCTCCTCACTCTCCCTCTCCTCACTCTCCCTCTCCTCACTCTCCCTCTCTTCACTCTCCCTCTCCTCACTCTCCCTC
>NIVC01001893.1:37500-90000 GCA_002269645.1 Macrostomum lignano | reverse complement strand
TTGAGCACAGCTTCAAATCCGTAGGGTGACTCAGCTCGCCAATGCAGGTGTGAACTCCTCCGCTGTCATCTTTGCTAACGTGAACTGTCAGGTGCTTCATGATGGAGTCCAGCACCTTTGTGAAAGTGTCAACGCAGTCGGGCTTGACATCGGAATCGAACATGCACCTCTTGACCAGGTATTCGTAGTAGGAATCTGTGCCACCGGCGATGGAGAACGGTCCGGAAGCTACATCGAGTGTTGCCGGCTCCCTCAGCATCAGCTGCTTCGTTAAAATGCCATCCAGGCCTCGAATTTGCAGCAATTCTCTCTGGAGTTTATCCACCCAGTTGAAGTATTTCTCATTGCCCGTGAGCTCGGCCAGGTATGCAAACTCCAGGTAAAGCGAGCCAATCTCGGCAGTGTAAATCAAATTCGATGACGGAGTCACGTTGCTGAACAATTTCACTCTGGGGAAAAACCCGCCGTCTCTAGGAAACGCCGGGGCCAAGCCGTCTCCTAGCTGGGCAGCCAGCTTCAGGAACAGGACATCCTCGCTCACCGAATAGGCCCTAGCAACCCGCCGAGCAGCCGAATCGTGGTCTCGAATACGCTTACTTCCTGCCAAGTTCGTTGCGGATTGTAGAAGTTTCTAATAAAACTTCGGCCCTCATCGAACTCGGCGGGCAAACCGAGTACAGCCAGGGTGTCCAGCGAGTCGATGACGGTCAACAGGTTGCCTGCGCCAACGATGCCGTCCGAGTTTGAGGAGCAATTCCTGGTTAGCGGAGCGAGCTCGTTGCCAGTCTTGTGCTGCCTCAGGCACGAGTTGGTGTAGCCGCGCCAGGCGAACTGGGCCATCTCGCGGACCGCCGCCATTCCGGCCTGGTCGGCGTCATCCAAGCTGCTGCTGGCTAGTATGAAGATCTTCAAGGGGTTCGCGTAGCGCCAGCGGCTTCCGCCTGGTTGAAGCATCACCGTCCGGTAGTAGACAGTGATGACAACAAGAGTCAGTATTAGAGCGAAAAGATGAGTCCTGTGAAGTTTCAGACGCAGCTGTATCCGCTGCAGCGGTCTGAATAACATGCTGAGGCTCCGTGGCTATCAGTGTACGGTCGAGCTGACTCAGGGTGTATGCTGCAGGGTGCTGTAGATCAGAGCCTGCAACGATTATTGACAGTGTGTAGTTGCATCCACTCTGATGAAATGGCACTCTGATGAAATGGCACTCTGATGAAATGGCACTCTGATGAAATGGCACTCTGATGAAATGGCACTCTGATGAAATGGCACTCTGATGAAATGGCACTCTGATGAAATGGCACTCTGATGAAATGGCACTCTGATGAAATGGCACTCTGATGAAATGGCACTCTGATGAAATGGCACTCTGATGAAATGGCACTCTGATGAAATGGCACTCTGATGAAATGGCACTCTGATGAAATGGCACTCTGATGAAATGGCACTCTGATGAAATGGCACTCTGATGAAATGGCACTCTGATGAAATGGCACTCAGATGAAATGGCACCCCACTCAGATGAAATGGCACCCACTAAGATGAAATGGCACCCACTCAGATGAAATGGCACCCACTAAGATGAAATGGCACCCACTCAGATGAAATGGCACCCACTCAGATGAAATGACACCCACTAAGATGAAATGGCACCCACTCAGATGAAATGGCACCCACTCAGATGAAATGGCACCCACTCAGATGAAATGGCACCCCGGTCAGATGAAATGGCACCCACTCAGATGAAATGGCACCCACTCAGATGAAATGGCATCCACTTAGATGAAATGGCACCCACTCAGATGACTGACTATAGGGTTTAAAAATCCGCAAGAGTAAGGTGCATAAAGAGAAGCAAAGTAAAAGAACACCAAACTATGATTAGGTTATGTTCGAAGTGCTATAAGTGAAAGTAAAAAATAAGGCGCCTAAATGGAAGGAGTAGAGAGGTCTGTAGCGTTGGAATAAGTGTGATAAGAATACAACAATCACCCTCCATTCCAGACACCAGTCAAAGAGAGAAGACTTCAACTAGCATGCAAGCGAGATAAAGCAAGGGGGTTGACAGGCGAGGTCGGTTCTGACGAGAGTGGAATTTGGCCGAGTAGAGGGGGAGAAGTAACGGCCAACCCCAACTCCGATGATAAACCTAGCAACCGATGGGCGAAGGATCAGAAATATGGACTCCAGACTGACTCAAACCTCGCTAAAATAACTGATATCAATTAGTCTATGTCTCTCTAGTTTAGTGTAAAAACCTTTCTGCTTCTTCTGTAAAGATCCGAGTTTTTGAATTCTAAATAAATTATGTACATGCCAGCCAAGAAGAAGTCAACTTGTGATGCTCAGAATACCAGTAGACAGATGTAGCTACGTAGAATATGCAATTTGAACTCACCAAGAGGGGGTTCGCAGTCGCAGTAAAAGATTCTGTAGCAAGCTGCTGAAACTCAAACAGACTAGTGCAGGTTTTGAGGGGGCATGCTCCGGGGCTGCTAATTTACCTCTACCGCGCTCTACCGCAATGTCATTCTTCTTTTACCCCGTGCATGCAGAAGCAACCGCGCATTTCGCTTCACTACTGCCCGGGGGTTGGCAAAGCTAAGTGAACCAATGACAGTAGAGCAGTCTCTCAGCTCTTACCTCTCTCCCTCTGTCCTCTCCTCTCCTCTCCAGGTCATTTTCTCCATCTGACCATCTCTGAGCAGCCCATTCTTATAGTCCTGTGCATTTGCACGATAAGAAAGAGGCATCTCGTAGCTACCGGCAGAATCTGGGCTTAAGTCCTATGCTGAGCCTTATTCAAGCACTTTATTACTGTGGTAACTGTGCGCACATTCAGTGCAATCTTGGCTGCCCCGTGTTTTCATTGGAATTATTTTGCAAAAATTTGTTTTTAATATAGCTACAATTATTATATGCAACTTTAAAAGCATTGTATGTAACACCCAATGGCTTATATTTGTGGAATTGGCGAGTAAAGCCAGTTGCGTGGTGACAGTAAAGTGGTGACAAGTCAGAAGACAAACGCAGACTTTGAAAGGTACAGTACAGAAGATTAGCGTAAATCCTATATAAGATTTTGCTGATCGATCCGCTGCCCGCAATCCGCTCAACTCATGTGGTCTGACCAAAACAACATTATATCGAAATCGATATGGGATATGGGACTATGGGATCTGGAACCAGACTGTTGTGTTTCAAAGGGGAAGGGGGCAAGAGTAGCCCTGTTGTAAATACATGTACATGTGTACCTCTGATTCGACTCATAAAAAAGTAAAAAATACGGGCTTGTGCATGAAAAATTAGGCGGGGTTGTCATTCGATTCACACATCCCCATGAAGGCACATATGCTTGACGATTAGCTAGGAAAGTACGGGCTTCTGTACAACCTGTGTGAGCGTGTGTAAGTGCATGCCTGCATGCGTACAGTGCAGTATTCACGCATTTGCATTTGCTTAGGAGTGCTGGCGCCCCTGGCCCAGCTCCTAAACCGTACGTGATCGATAGATCTGATACAGTGGCAAAAGAAAAAAACAGCACGGGACGCGTGGCTATCTGAATGTATCCGCGGAAAATTATCTAATTCCAAACTAATTTATGTATAACATGTTCATGCAGTACCTCTCAACAAGGATCATCTGGACACGTGCAACAAAAACATTTAGGCTGTTTTTGCAGTTGTATGTTTTTTCAAAATGTTGTTTCATACATTTTAAAACCTCTATACTTGTACTTGTATACACCGGAAGAATGAAGATGTTGCAGTATTTTTCTATGCTTCATATATCCTGACAATTGTCGATTGCACGCACGAAAGAACGAAAATATATGGATTAAGCAATGTACAGATTTTCTATGTTAAATTAGATTTGAATGATCGGAAAAATACTTTATAGCTCTGTAACTATAAATACGACATGTAAATGTTAATTTTAGACCTTTTTGTCAATTAAAAAAAACAAAACGTAGATTCTGCCTTTGGTTTACTGCTTGCAATGTCATGAGAGTTTGAAATAAATTATTTATGCGCAACGTGACGGGACGTGTTTAATTGTACTTAAAACTGCCGTTATAAAGGCTAGGTCTTCTAATTTTTTTAGTTGTCTCCCGTTTGTACCTGAACTGTAATTGCTTTGATAAATTTTATATTCTTAAGTATTATATGTTTTCTGTATCATTCCTTATTATTTGTCTATTTTTAACTACCGTAGGAGTCTAAGACCTGGCCCTGGGTCGCGAGTCACCCCTCGAGTTGGGGCCAAGCGAATATTTGCCAAAATAGATTTCCGACCCTTGGGATCGCACCCCTCACTGAATTCCAGGTTGTAACACTGCACTGGGACTGGGTCTGTAGGCCTAGGCCTATGCTAGACTGGTATCATTGGCAGATAAGGGCCTAGTCAGGCTAGGCTAGGCCCTAGTACACAGAACACAGGCTGATAGTGATAGGCCCATGTACTACTACGATACCATAATCCAATCCAGATCATGCTGAGCCACTGAGTGCACGCCGGAATGCTCAACAGACCTGGGGAGGGGGGAAGATTTTGCATGTGCACCAACAGACTATAGGGAGATCATGCATGTTGACAATTACACATTGTTTTCAATTGCATGCTATGCTTTTGTCAAATATTGCTTTTGATTTGCACATTGTGCTTTTTATATGCATTATGCACCCTGTGCATGCTGAGGTTTTAGTAGAATTTTCTGACTTGCACTATAGGCCTATCCTCCAGAATATGGCTATGATATAATTAATTGTATATCTACCCATCTAGACCTAGGCTATCCTATCTCATGTAATATATCTAACTTCTAAGTAGGCCCCCCTTGCCCCCCCCCCCCCCCCCTAATACATATATAAGCATATATAACCAGAATAGCAAAGTATATCAAGTTATTGACTTGATGATATGGTTGATCTAACTGAGTTCAATTTTATTCTATGGCAGTGCTTATCCCCATGGCCACGGTATTGTAGGAATAATTTCCATCTTATTCCAATGGTACCGTGGGAATAATTTTCTTCTTATCCGCATGGCACACTGACAAGATAGCTGCCTTATCTTCTACACAAGCCGTGGGAATAATTTAGTTTAGGCCTAGTACTTACAGTTTGAGTGCAGTATAACAACATAACTTTGCTTGACCATTTGTTTTATAGAAGTAAAGGTTTAATGGCCTTTTTTATGCAAAAAACACTTTTTTGTATTTATGACATGATTTAAGGTAAATTGCTCTAGTAATTGTTTATTAATTTAAATTTTTAGCAAAGTCTAATCTTGATCCCAATTAAAGTCCATCGCTGCTTCTGTAGAATTCTACTAGTCATGTAAATTCGCAATTTGTTTGTATAGATTATTGCATTGTTTCAACAATATCGTTGGAAAAAATTATTCCCATAGCATATGTAGAAGATAGGGCAGCTATCTCGTCAGTGTGCCATGCGAATAAGCAGAAAATTATTCCCACGGTACCATTGGAATAAGACAGAAATTATTCCTATGATACTGTGGGGATAAGCACTGCCTTATTCTATAGTCCTATACTAGGGCCTAAATCAAGTTTTGCAATTTTTTGGTAAGTTGAAGTTTTTATAGGGCCTATAATATAAGATATCAATAACACTAGGCCTATTGTAGAAACAGATTAGACATAGGGCCTAGCTCAAGCTGCTGGTTTTTTATTTCCATTTGTTTTTTCAACTTCATGAACTATTTTTTATAATGCATACTATATATACTAGGCCTATTGTAATATTGATAGGCTTATTTTTTAATATATCAATTGAAGTTTATAAAACTATAGCCAAATGCTAGTATTCATTTTTTATTTTAGGCCTAGTCATATTTAAGATAGGGATTGCAATCTCAGGATCCTGGGATCCCAAAATCCTAGTTTTGGGGTCCGGAATATAATATTGGGACAAATGTTTGTTATTATTTTTACAAAAAGTATCATATTATAAACATAATTGTGCCCACAACTAGTTTATTATACTGTGCTAATTTCTGTAAATTGACCCATGTCACATAGCACCCTTCTAAACCCAGCATTATAGATTTAAATGTGAAATTTATTCCAATATAAATTTTGATATTTGATTTGCTTCTTTACTACTAATTAGTAATTTTATATTACTTACTTAAATATATCGCAAGATAATGCTGTTTTTCATCTACAAATATATCATTAACTTTTTTACAATTAAAAATGGAAACAAAAACATTTAGTGCATATTTTGCCTTAAAATTTCATCCCAGAAGCTTAAAATCAGTATTTTTTGATCCTATGATTGGCCTAATTCCAGGATTAAATCTTGGGATCCTAGAATTGCAAAAAACTGGGATTTTGCAATCCTTAATTTAAGAAATTTAGACTGAAGCCTTTTAGTTCTAAAGAGCACTTCATTTCAACTTTTAAATAAATTTTATATTTAAACTAGCCTATAGTTAGATAGGCTTATTATAATTATAAACTTATTATTTCTATGTATAGGCTACATGCTAGCCTAGGCCTACCTTTTAAACTTCTTATATTAGATCTAGAAGGTTAGATATATGATTCACATTTAGTTATAACAAAAATCAAACAAAAAAACTTATTTAGCTCTAGTTGCAACTCCTTTATATTTTAACTTATTTTTGTATTTACTTATCTTATTTATATTAAATCTAATAATATAATTTTTCACTATGATATAGTAGTAAGAAAGTTAAGAATGACAAAAATAGTTTAATCTATCACTTATCAATAGCTTTTCATTTGTTTATATCAGAAGAATGACTACACCTAGAAATAAATTTATCTAAACTTTAGCCCTTATTACCTAAACTATATGCACATGGTAGGCCCTATAAAAATATATATTGCTTGAGTCCTAGATAATATGGGGGTGATTCTTCTAGCCAACTAGGATTGGCATATAAAATTTTTGCTTATTGCTATATAGAAGGGAGAAAAGAGACATGCCTTAAGTGGGTTAGACTGCTTTTATAAAATTTCAAAAGATCTAAGGGCTAAATATAGAAGCTTCATGGGCTCTATGTCATATATGGAGTGGTTTGTCAACCTTTTATCTAGTTGCTATTAATTTGCATTAAAATATCTGTATTATAGAATCTTATTATGTAAATACACCTTTTAAGTAATTAATAAATGTAAAAACATAGCTATTATAGATATACAAGTATATAGGAACAAAAATAGAAAAAAATAAATTACATGTTAGAATAGAAGTTTCTATTTGTTTTTTAAGAGCTTTTTTGTGCCTTGAGTTCATTGTGAAATATAAATATATCTTTTTTTATTTTATCACTTTTCAGTTGGTTCACAAGTAGCTATCATCTTTAATATAAAAAGTCAACATGTCTGAAGCATCCAATGATGAATCCATTGATGATTTGTGTCAACTGAGTGTTCAGTCCTGTCAAAACAGTAAGTATTAATAAAGTGAACTATAATTTGTAATAACTAATGGTAACTTAAAGCACAAAGAATTATCTAATATTTAAAAATAATTCATTTTATAGTGTGCCATAGTCTGCATAGTCGCTACATTCGCTCTCAAATTTACACTTGGTGTGGTGCCAACACTCTAGTCGCTGTCAATCCATGTCAACCTCTGCCAGAGTTGTATACTGAGTCTGTGCTCAACTACTGTTTGACTGCTTCGCAAACTCAGGTTTGTTAGCAGGGCTAGGGTTTGGTTTACTGACTGTAGACTGGGACTGTTTGTGTTGGGGTGCCATGGGTTGCTGGAGTGACGTGGGGTGAGAGAAGAGATTGATTGATAGATAGTGTGAGAAGAGAGATTGATAGATATAGGGTGAGATTAGAGATTGATTGATAGGTAGAGGGCGAGAGGATCGATTGATTGATAGATATAGGGCGAGATGAGAGATTGATTGATAGATATAGGGTGAGATTAGAGATTGGTTGATAGGTAGAGGGTGAGAGGAGAGATTGATAGATAGATATAGGGCGACAGGAGAGATTGATTGATAGATATTGGACGAGAGGAGAAATTGGTTGAGGAATAGTAAGAGAGGAGAGATTTGTGGTGAGAGTAGATAAAGGGTCAGAGGTGAGATTAGTGGTTGGAGAGTGGGTGAGTGTGAATAGACCTAAAGTAGTATGCAACAATATAGTAGAAAGGGTAAGGTATAGTAGATAAGCTAAAAATGCTACTTACACAAAAACATTTGCAGTCTCTGCTGACAAAGCAGCCACCTCACGTCTACGGCCTGGCAGCGGTGGCCTATCATAATTTGCTAGTTAATAGTTCGACATCAAGCTGCGCCGGCGAAGGTACTAATGCACAAACGTTGATTGTGTCCGGTGTGAGCGGTTCCGGAAAGGTTTGGTCATTTTATTTTATTTGTTTATTTTCTAGCGTTAAGAAGATGAACTCATTAACCCGCTATATGGTCTAGCTAGCTATTTAAAATAGATTAAGGACATCAAAGGCACCAAAAGCAGCTCAGAATGGAACATTGAGGGCGCTCTATAAAAGTACATTTCAAGGTGATAAAACTGGACTCAAGCTCGAATGCAAACAATTTTTAGACCGAGTCCAGCAAGCACCTGCTGCGATTCCTAAGCCACGCCAGTAGCAGCCTCAGCTGTCAACAGGACTGCAGCCAGACCGAACCTATCGAATCGGTTATCGAGGCTGTCAATCCTTTGCTGGAATGCTTTGGCAATGCCTGCACAGATGAGAATGAAAACTCGTCGCGATTTGGGCGACATCTGGAGCTCAGGTTTAATCGGTGAGTTGTCGTTTTTGAAGTATTTTGCTGCTCACAGCCAAACTCACAGCCAAAAAGGGGGGATGCGATGAGATTTTTACAGTTAGATTAAAGGGATGAGGTGAGAGACCGGTAGTTAAATCTAGGGGATGAGATTGGAGATCCGCAGTTAAATCTAGAGGGGTAAGGGGTGAGATTAGAGCTTTACAGTTGAATCTAGTAGGTGTGATTAGAAATTAGCAGCTAGATCTAGATAGTAATATTAAAGAGCTTGACAGTAGGATCTATAAGGGTGAGATTAGAGCTTGACAGTAGGATCTATAAAGGTGAGATTAGAAAGGATCTATAAGGGTGAGATTAGAGCTTGACAGTAGGATCTATAAGGGTGAGATTAGAGATTTACAGTAGGATCTATAAAGGTGAGATTAGAAAGGATCTATAAGGGTGAGATTAGATCTTGACAGTAGGATCTATAAGGTTGACATTAGATTTTGACAGTAGGATTTATACGGATGAGATTAGATCTTGACAGTAGGATCTATAAGGGTGAGATTAGAGAGTTACAGTAAAATCTACCCGAATATAAGGGTGAGATTAGAGATTGACAGTAGGATCTAGGGGATGAGATTAGAGATTGACAGTAGGATCTAGGGGATGAGATTATATATTGACAATTAGATCCAGAGAGTGAGATTAAGAGTTAGTCAAATATAGGAAATAAGAAGAGAGGTTGCCCTGTGCGAGTCAGTGACTGCTCAATAATCCCCCCCCCCCACTGGTCAGCCAGGGCCGCCTCCTTGGCGGGCAAATCCGCGTACTCCTGCTGGAACGCGGCCGCGCCCTCCAGCCCTGTGCCGATGCCAGTCAGCAGCAGCAGCTCCAGCATTGGCGCGACCGACCATTTCACTCGCTGCTCTGCTGCCTATATGACACCGATTTTCGCGCCGATTTAAACGATGAAAATCTTGATAAGCGCCTATCGTTAATAGTCGATCCTGGCCTTCATAGCGGCCACAGGCCCCTGTCGCCCAGTCACAGCTGGACCAAAGTGGCGCCGCTGTTAAATAGATTTCTATCGGCTGCCACGGCTAGTAGGGAAGTCGCCAGACTGTTAGCTGGCATCCTACTATTAGCCAGGCTGCCAATTACTACTAGCTCAGGTGCGCGAGATTCTATTAGCGACAAGCTAGACGAGAATTCCCCAGCCGAATTTCTGTCGGAATCGTTTGCTGACGCGGAGGCGGCCGCGTGCTCGGGTTTGGGCCTGAGCGAAGCTGGCCAGTTGCTAGCCTGTCTGGCCGGCGCTCGAATCGAGTCCGGTCGAGGCTCGGTGTTTGTTCGAGCTTGCACTATTCGCGAGTGCGCTGGAAGACGCGACGCTGTCTGCAGATTTCTCTACGGCAGCCTGTTCGCTTATTTAGTTGGTCGGATTAATCGGTGCATTCAGGCTGGCGATGCTAATGATGCTACTGCTAGTAGCACTATTGGCATTCTCGATCTGTACGGATTCGAGAATTTTCTTGGAAGAAATGGTAAGGGAGAATAAGCTGTCTATTGTTTTAATTTCCTTAATTACATTAAACGTGAAGTTACCTTGGTTTCAGACTGATGGTCTACGTATAGAAAGAGCAGTGACTTCGTAGAAATACAAGTTTGATTCTAGGGTGAAAAAACAACCAATTCTAGGGCGCCAAACTAGTTGAGTCTAGGGCGCCAAATTAGATAAGTGTATGGTGCCAAACTAGATGAGTCTATGGTGCCAAACTAGATGAGTCTATGGTGCCAAACTAGATGAGTCTATGGTGCCAAACTAGATGAGTCTATGGTGCCAAACTAGATGAGTCTATGGTGCCAAACTAGATGAGTCTATGGTGCCAAACTAGATGAGTCTATGGTGCCAAACTAGATGAGTCTATGGTGCCAAACTAGATGAGTCTATGGTGCCAAACTAGATGAGTCTATGGTGCCAAACTAGATGAGTCTATGGTGCCAAACTAGATGAGTCTATGGTGCCAAACTAGATGAGTCTATGGTGCCAAACTAGATGAGTCTATGGTGCCAAACTAGATGAGTCTATGGTGCCAAACTAGATGAGTCTATGGTGCCAAACTAGATGAGTCTATGGTGCCAAACTAGATGAGTCTATGGTGCCAAACTAGATAAGTCTATGGTGCCAAACTAGATGAGTCTATGGTGCCAAACTAAATGAGTCTATGGCGCCAAACTAGACGATTCTAGGGCGCCAAATTAGACGATTCTAAGGCGACAAACTAGACGATTCTAAGGCGACAAACTAGACGATTCTAGGGCGCCAAACTAGACGATTCTGAGGCGCCAAACTAGACGATTCTAGGGCGCCAAACTAGACGATTCTAGGGCGCCAAACTAGACGATTCTAAGGCGACAAACTAGACGATTCTAGGGCGCCAAACTAGACGATTCTAAGGCGACAAACTAGACGATTCTAGGGCGCCAAACTAGACGATTCTGAGGCGCCAAACTAGACGATTCTAGGGCGCCAAACTAGACGATTCTGAGGCGCCAAACTAGACGATTCTAGGGCGCCAAACTAGATAAGTCTATGTTACCAACTACACGATTCTGTTGTGCCAAATTAGGCCGTGTTTAAGGCCCCAAAGTATGCGAGTCTATAGTGCCAAAAATTTGGGCTCCAGAAATGGTTTTTAATGACCTTGATTTGCCTTGTTACAAAACTTCCTATTTGAATAAGAACGGATAAAAAAACAGAACACATTCCCTTTGCGCACAGGCCTGGACCAGCTACTCATAAACTTCGCCAACGAACGTTTGCAACAGTTCTATTTGAATCATTTCGTATTGGCCGCTAAACAAGAGTACACAGCCGAACGACTGCCCTGGGAAGGCGATATCGATCCAGTAGAGGACGAATTCAATTCACTAGATAGCGCTAACAGTCTAGTCGAGCTGTCAGTCGTGACTGAAGCTATCGGCCAGGCGGAGAGATGCCTCACAGCGCTCGAGGAGCTGTGCAGGCTTAACCGGCCAGACAGACAGTTGGCTGACCGCTTGAACTGCAGCAGCAGCAACGGCGACTTCTCTATTCGCCATTTCGCCGGCAAAGTCGCTTATTCCATCCAGCAGTTTCCGGCGCACAATCGCGACAGGTGCCCGCCAGAGCTGGTCAGTCTGCTTAGAGAACAGACTCAATCGCTGATGCTGAGAGAAATTTTAAATGATTCCGCTAGCAATGCCACTGTTAGTAGCTCTGTTGTGGCCGGCGTATCCGCTAAATTTCGTCAAGATCTAGCCAGACTAATAGATCGATTGCGATCCACTCGGCCGCTGTGGATTCGTTGTCTGCGACCGTCCTTGGTTCGATTCGATATGATGATGGAAACTGGCGCCGGCTGGTCGGATGAAGATGTTGCCAAGCAATTGGAATCTTGCGGCCTGCTGCCCGCCACCAGAGCGGCCCGGCGGCTGCACCCGGTGCGGCTGACCTACGCTGAATTCCTGACTCGCTACGGCTGCCTCATGCTGGCCCGGCGAGATCCTCATCCTCGTCCCCTGAACTCGCCTTCGCCGGCCGAATTCGAACTGGCTTACCGTCGGCAGAACGATCTGCCAACGACGCCGTCGCGCACGCCGGAGCGACTGCTTCGTCGACGAACCGGCGCCTCGCCAGCCGATCATCAGCGCCGTCTAGCGGCCGGCATCTTGACTGGTCGACTGGCCGGCAAGGCTTGTCCGCCGGTCCGATTCGGGCGACAGTTCGGCCGCGGCAAACTGTTCCTCACTGCCGGACAGGCGGCCGAGTTAGACAGACAGCTGGCGCAGCACAGATCGGCTAGCGCTGTTCGACTGCAACGCGCCGTTCGAACTTGGCTGCTGGCTCGACGACACCGCCAGCGGCAACGACAAGCTCCACAAAAAACCGAATCCTTTGTTAAACGTCGACAAGAACTAGTCGAATTGGCCAATGCCAACTGCCAGCAGGAGCAGCAAGAGCAGCAGCAGCAGCAGCGATCTACAGCCTCAGGCTTTGTGTCGCGTCACCGGCTTGGCCGACAATGTCGACGACTGAGCGAGGCTAGCCGGCGCCAGTTGTTTCGCGGCCCAACCCGAGCCGAACGACTGTTGCCGTACGCCAGGCAGCGGGGCCTGGCGGCGGCGCGCGGACTCGAGGATGCGCTGGATGACGACTTGGAATAGGCCAGCTGATTGAGATTTTGAGTTGCATGTAAATATATCATGTCTCTTGTAAACTTTACCGAGGCGACCATCTCCCGCCCTGGCTGTTAAAAGATGACATCCTACCCCAGTCTCCGCGCCTGCCGCGCCTAACTGATGAGAAATGGCACCTTCCCCATCCTCTGCGAACAACTGATTAGAAATGACAGCCACCTCATTCCCCGCATTTGCCGCCCCGACTGATAAGAAATGACACCCTCCCCATCCTCCGCAAACAACTGAAAAGAAATGACAGCCACCTCATTCCCCGCACTTGCCGCCCCGACTGATAGAAATGACACCCTCCCCATCCTCCGCTCCCAACTAATAAGACATGAAATCCACCCCTCAGCATCTGCCGTCCGGGCTAATAGCTAATGATACCCATCCAATTTAAAACAATCAAGTCCGCTTTTAATTTGTAAAAATCTGCATTTCGATTGTCGAATCGCCACCCTTGAGTGCTTGTTTTGCTGCTCACAATTTTTATCACTTTACATGTAATTAATTAAAAATCTACAAATGCTTTGCACGTTTAGCCTTTATTTTTTACACAAGATATGCTTGAAAACCTAATTTATTATGTATTTCCACATCCTTGCTAACATGTCTTAATTAGGTCTATTCTATTTGCTATACATGACTAAATATATGTAACTTGCAAACCGTCCAGCATGTTTGCTAACAAAAGAAATTTTACTGAGAAAAAATCCTAACACGCGTTTCATTTGCTTTTTAACAAAACAAAGCCCTGGCGGCCTCCTGAATCCTCAGTTGCTGAGCTGCCAACTCAGATCTTCAATTTGCTGGGCCAGCCTCCCAGCTCCCCAGTTGCTGGGCCAGCCTCCCAGATATCAATCGCACAGCACTGCAAAAAACAGTAAGCCTTCTTAGAAACGCTCATTGTCTTGATTTAATCCAAAAAGCAGTTCTGTTTATTGCACTACTAATCTGTAGCTGTAGCAATCACCAGGAAAGTCGTAAGTCAGTCTTTGATGTTTAGTTTAAATAATTATATTTAACTGCCAACCGCGGCCAGGGCAATGCAAAGTCAGACAGCAAGTGAGACAGCATGCATATGCACTTTTTGTTGAAAATTTGGCCTTCAAAAAAGCTGAAACAAGCAGCTAGATATAGAATTGCTGTCGCATTAAGGAAACATTAAAACAATATCCATTAAAAATAATTATGCGCATAATTTGCTCTGACTTTGTCCGCTGAACAATGTTCAACCTTATTAATATCAATAGTGAAGTTATTTACGGTTGAAAAGCATTAATATCCTGACAATTCCCTACTTTGCAATCTACTATCTTTCATCTCCCATTAAAGCTACCGATACACCGAAGCAAAAGCGATTGGAAAAATCCAATAACCAAAAAACTGGTGAAAATCGAAAACAATGTTCGATCATTTTTGTCAACTGGGACTAAATATAGCGAATATTAATTAAAAGATTAATCCATCAACTGACCAATTATTCAATCAACTGACCAATCAATCAATCAACTGACCAACCAATCAATCGACTGACCAATCAATCGACTGACCAATCAATCGACTGACCAATCAATCAATTGACTGACCAATCAATCAATTGACTGACCAATCAATCAATTGACTGACCCAATCAATCAATTGACTGACCAATCAATCAATTGACTGACCAATCAATCAATTGACTGACCAATCAATCAATCAACTGACCAACCAATCAATCGACTGACCAATCAATCGACTGACCAATCAATCAACTGACCAATCAATCAACCACCGATCAACAAACAAACTGCCCAAGCGAACAGGTAATCAGTCAAACAGTACATCAGCCGCATCAATAGCCAATAGCCTTGGCCGGATCGCTGGGCATTGTGCAGCTGGACTGGCCAATAATGCAATGCGCAGCCTTGATTGCGCAATCGATGCACACCTCTAACGGTTTGCCGAGAGCGTACTGGGCAATGAATCCGCCAGCGAAGGCGTCCCCGGCGCCGTTGGTGTCAACCAGCTCGTGCGGAGCCAGCTGGCGCACCGGGAACTCGGTCACAGAGCCGTCGGACCTGGCGGCCACCACGGGACCCTTGCCCTGGGTGATGAGCACCAGCCGGCTGCGGGGTGCCGAGTCGCCGCCGCTTGGCCTGGGCTTCAGCGGCATGGCGGCCAGGGCGACGGCTACGGAGCGGGCGTCAGAGGGGTTGGGCAGACCGGCCTCCCTGGTAGGTTAAAGAATGACAGATGGGATTAGGGGATATTAAAAACAATCTCCCTATGAGAAGAAGGGAAACATATTTACGAATAGTCTAGAGTAATAATATTATATCCCGATGAAAACGGTAAAAAGGTCACAAGAGACGCCTCAGAGTTGCTACTGAGTTGTTTTAGAGTTTGTATTATGTTTGGATTGGGTTTCAGGTTTCGGGTTTAGTTTTAGGATAGGGTTCAGCCTGGGTTAAGGGTTAGGTTTTAGGTTAGATTTATGGTCATTGTTTAGGTTAGGTTTATGGTTATGGTTTAGGTTAGGTTTATGGTTATTGTTTAGGTTAGGTTTATGGTTATGGTTTAGGTTAGGATTATGGTTATGGTTTAGGTTAGGTTATGGTTATGGTTTAGGTTAGGTTTATGGTTATGGTTTAGGTTAGGTTATGGTTATGGTTAAGGCTAGGTTATGGTCATGGTTTAGGTTTATGGTTATTGTTTAGGTTAGGTTTATGGTTTAGGTTAGGTTATGGTTATGGTCAGAATAATGGTTATGGTTAAGGTTAGGTTATGGTTTAGGTTAGGTTTATGGTTATTGTTTAGGTTAGGTTTATGGTTATGGTTTAGGTTATGGTTATGGTTTAGGTTAGGTTTATGGTTATTGCTTAGGTCAGATTTATGGCTATGGTTTAGGTTAGGTTTATGGTTTAGGTCAGATTAATGGTTATGGTTTAGGTTAGGTTTTAGGTTTGGTAGTCAACTAGTAGGCAGTCAATTGTCCGCAGACCCGCAGGTGGCAACTCACTTAGCGTAGGTCTCAGCCTCGGTCTCATTGCCAAACAGCACGTCAACATAGGGCATAGCGGCCAGCAGCGGCTCCTTGAAGAACTGGCAGATGAAGGGCGCGGACAGGTTCATCATAAGAGTTTTACCGGCTGCCAGCGAGTGCTCAGCGATGCGCATCAGAGCAGGCGGGCACACTGTGAGAAAGAATCCGGCCACGTAGTAGAACTGAGCAGCCTCAACGATGGCCCAGTTGGTGGGATCGTCCAAGTGCGCCTCGGTGAACTGGCCAGCGCTGCCCAGCTGGGTGACCAGGCTGCGGTCCTCGCCGGAGATCAGCACGGCACAGCTGGAGTTCAATGAAAAATGCGGAGTGTGACAGACCCAGCACAGTGATAAATAGAAGTAATGAACAGACGGACAGACAGATATAGTAGTCACGGACTGGAGATAAAACTGAATGACAGATTGACAGATATAGGCAAGACAAAGAAGATTGCCAAACAAAAGACACAAGTGAGTGACAGACAGACACAAGAGTGATATACAAAAGACGCGGAAGAGTGACAGACAAATGACACAAAAGAGCGACAGACAAAAGACTCAATAAAGTGACAGACAAAAGACTCGAGAAAGTGACAGACAAAAGACTCAATAAAGTGACAGACAAAAGACTCAATAAAGTGACAGACAAAAGACTCAATAAAGTGACAGACAAAAGACTCAATAAAGTGACAGACAAAAGACTCAATAAAGTGACAGACAAAAGACTCAATAAAGTGACAGACAAAAGACTCAAGAAAGTGACAGACTAAAGACACAAGAATGTGACAGACAAAAGACACAAGAGAGTGATAGACAAAAGACACAAGAGAGTGATAGGCAAAATACACAAGAGAGTGATAGGCAAGACACAAGAAAGTGACAGACAAAAGACACAAGAATGTGACAGACAAAAGACACAAGAGAGTGATAGACAAAATACACAAGAGAGTGATAGGCAAGACACAAAAAAGTGACAGACAAAAGACACAAGAGAGTGATAGGCAAAAGACACAAGAAATTGACAGACAAAAGACAGGAAAGTGACAGACAAAAGACACAAGAAAGTGACAGACAGCGCGCAGCTCACCGTCCAGTGGGCTCGGAGTTCGGCAGGCACTGATACGCCGGCCGCACTCCGGCAGTCTCCATGCAGTCCCGCAGCCGCTTGCCAATGTCATCGTCAAGCCTGACGCAGCCGAACATGCTGGTAGCTTTAGGCGTACGCAGCAGCCACTGGGCCACACGGATGGCATTCTGGGTAGCGCCGCCGGGAATATACTGAGTGTCCGGCCGGCCAATAAGATCGTCGAATATCTGAGCGTGCTCCGGGCCGGCTAGGATAGCGTCGTTCGGTTTGAGATTGTATTTGGCTAAATAGGCGGCATCAATTGTATTGGCCAAGTCTAGCAAAGGATTGCCCATGCCCAATACGAGACCTTCGCGAGCTCCGGTAGTTGACATATCTTCAGTTTGATTGCTTTTAGCTGAAATAAGCAAAAAAAGAGCTGACTAAAAATGCTACTGAAAGTAAAAATATAAGCAAATTAAAGCAGATTTTATTTTACTAAATTAAACAATAATATGCATGGTTACCTGTTTTATTTTTCCAAACCGACCGGAAATTATTATTAAAGAACTGGCGGCTTCACTGGTGGCAGCAACAGTTCAAGATTCTAACTGAGATTATGGCAGATAAAGAGAGGACACAACTATGTATATGCAGGCCAGTGCAGTGCAAACTGGAGACTTAAGAACTGGGCAGGACGAGACAAAATGGTCCGGCGCGATTTACAAGCCTCTATTTATACCCCACAGCACGGAGGGGAGGGGCTCATTCCAGTTCCAGTTAAGAGAGATAAGAGAAATTCTGTCACGCGTCATATGCACACGCGCCAATTCAAATACAGAATTTTCCACGAATTCTGAACCCTTAGTAGTAAACTATCTGTCCCTCGAGCTGGGGGGTCACTGCAAGTCTATAAATTAGTCAAATGGAATACAGAAATCATACATGCGCAACAGTCGGCCGAGTCGGCCGGTCCGGCCGACCGATTTGGCGGCCAACCAAGGAAGTCGCAAAAATGCCCACCCAAAAAAATAACCAAGTAGTAGTACTAAGTAGCTGACGAGGCATTTTGACCTAATAATACAGTCATAGTTACTCCTACCGTTTACCCAAAGTTGCGTTAATTTTGCTTTTTAGGGTTTTTTACATCTAAGTCGCATTTTTGGCCAAAAACTACGTCGCATTTTTGTTAAAACTAAGTCGCATGGCCGACCGAATTTTGGAGGTTGCGCATGTATGACAGAAATTATATATTTCTTGCGTCTATAGAAAATAGTTTAGAATATACATACAGGCAATAATGTATTTATCCTGCTCCGATTGCTGCAATGTTAATTTAATTTAATCAATTAATAATAAACAACAACAACGATAAATTAATCAGTAAATTTTCCTAATTAATAAGCAAAATACGATTGAAACGTGCCAGCAAGACAATAAAGCGAATTTTTTTATTGATTTAACAGGCATTTTGTTGTATCGACTGTCGGACTTCAAAAATGAAAAAAATTGACTTTATCTAGAGAAAAATGTATAAGAAACAGAAGTGCAAAATGACCCATAGCAGTAAGCATTATATTATACATTGCGTATAGAAGTACAAAACCACTGATATCTAGGAGGACAATATAGGCTCCCAGCAACCGAATATAGATTGAGAAGTTGAAAGCTATTATCTAGTCGATACTTGAAAACCCAATGAAGATTAATGATGCCATTTCAAAGCCAAGAGGAAATAATATGAAATAAAACTGGTAAGTGCGGCCATAAAGAAATAGTGTTCCATAACATAACATTGACTTTCGATATGTATTTAGTCGTCTTTATTGGAACACTTTTTGGTTTATATAATCTACTACTTATATAAAAACCTGTCACACAGGCTCCAAATCTGACCTTTTGGCACTAAGTGACACAAGCATTTAGGTCTTGGATCTGGGAACTGAGGATCTGGGAGGCTGGCACAGCAACAGAGGATCTGGGAGGCTGGCACAGCAACTGAGAATCTGGGAGGCTGGCCCAGCAACTGACGATCTGGGAGGCTGGCCCATCAATTGACGATCTGGGAGGCTGGCCCAGCAACTGACGATCTGGGAGGCTGGCCCAGCAACTGAGGATCTGGGAGGCTGGCCCATCAATTGACGATCTGGGAGGCTGGCCCAGCAACTGACGATCTGGGAGGCTGGCCCAGCAACTGAGGATCTGGGAGGCTGGCCCAGCAACTGACGATCTGGGAGGCTGGCCCAGCAACTGAGGATCTGGGAGGCTGGCCCAGCAACTGACGATCTGGGAGGCTGGCCCAGCAACTGATGATCTGGGAGGCTGGCCCAGCAACTGGGGATCTGGGAGGCTGGCCCAGCAACTGGGGATCTGGGAGGCTGGCCCAGCAACTGGGGATCTGGGAGGCTGGCCCAGCAACTGGGGATCTGGGAGGCTGGCCTAGCAACTGAGGGTCTGGGAGGATGGCCCAGCAAGTAGGGATACAATTACAAAATCAGAACAATGGCCATCCAACACAAAGACAAAGATAATGCAAAAATTCAAACAACATTCACAATGCAACTTTGTGTGCACGCGAGGACAGTCAATGCAAATAGGTAAGCAAAAACAGAAATGTATTATTATTGATGGCCGAAGAAGAATCTACTATATACTACTAGCTAACAACTACATTGTGAGTAGAATGGTATGTATATTGTATTTGTAGACAGTTAGAGAGAGACACCGTACGAAAAGATAGGCAAAGAAGTAACAAATACGAAATCGATTAGGGTTTCGGGGCTAAGGGATGGACTAATGTAATCGTGTCAGTTTAAACACATCAGTGCATATCAGTTTGAAATGAAATTAATTCAATCATTTTCCAAGTCGCTGATCAACCCCAGAATAGAACCGCAGACCGGCGACGAAGATCTCCGGGCGAAGCGCCTTCTGACTGGACACTTGGCTAAAATAAAAATAACCATAGATTAATATGAAATGGAAAAACGCAATTTTTCTACTAACAGTAGCTTACTAGAATTCGGCCAATCGAAAATGCCAAGGAGACGGCAGGAACAGAGAATCGGTTGGTCCGATGCGGAATGCCAGGTCGGCGTCAGTCAGCCCAGAGAGTTCTGTTACGGCGGTTTGAATATTTTCGAGTGAAAATTCGTTCATTAAATAGGCCAAATATCTGGAATTCCACTGCTTCAGTTCAAATACTACCTTCGCAGAATCCATGAGTCACCGATTCTCCCCCTTAGTGACCCCCCTGTGAGTCACCGATTCTCCCCCTTAGTGACCCCCCTGTGAGTCACCGATTCTCCCCCTTAGTAACCCCCCTGTGAGTCACCGATTCTCCCCCTTAGTGACCCCCCTGTGAGTCACCGATCTCCCCCTTAGTGACCCCTGTGAGTCACCGATTCTCCCCTTAGTAACCCCCTGTGAGTCACCGATTCTCCCCTTAGTGACCCCCTGTGAGTCACCGATCTCCCCCTTAGTGACCCCTGTGAGTCACCGATTCTCCCCTTAGTGACCCCCCTGTGAGTCACCGATTCTCCCCCTTAGTGATCCCCCTGTGAGTCACCGATCTCCCCCTTAGTGACCCCTGTGAGTCACCGATTCCCCCTTAGTGACCCCTGTGAGTCACCGATTCTCCCCCTTAGTAACCCCCTGTGAGTCACCGATTCTCCCCTTAGTAACCCCCCTGTGAGTCACCGATCTCCCCCTTAGTGACCCCTGTGAGTCACCGATTGTCCCCCTTAGTAACCCCCCTGTGAGTCACCGATTCTCCCCCTTAGTAACCCCCTGTGAGTCACCGATTCTCCCCTTAGTGACCCCTGTGAGTCACCGATTCTCCCCCTTAGTGACCCCTGTGAGTCACCGATTCTCCCCCTTAGTAACCCCCCTGTGAGTCACCGATTCTCCCCCTTAGTGACCCCTCTGCGAGTCACACCGATTCTCCCCCTTAGTAACCCCCCTGTGAGTCACCGATTCTCCCCCTTAGTGACCCCTGTGAGTCACCGATTCTCCCCCTTAGTAACCCCCCTGTGAGTCACCGATTCTCCCCCTTAGTGACCCCTCTGCGAGTCACACCGATTCTCCCCCTTAGTAACCCCCCTGTGAGTCACCGATTCTCCCCTTAGTGACCCCTGTGAGTCACCGATTCTCCCCCTTAGTAACCCCCTGTGAGTCACCGATTCTCCCCCTTAGTAACCCCCCTGTGAGTCACCGATTCTCCCTCTTAGTGACCCCTGTGAGTCACGGATTCTCCCCCTTAGTAACCCCCCTGTGAGTCACCGATTCTCCCCCTTAGTGACCCCTGTGAGTCACCGATTCTCCCCCTTAGTGACCCCTGTGAGTCACCGATTGTCCCCCTTAGTGACCCCTGTGAGTCACCGATTCTCCCCTTAGTGACCCCTGTGAGTCACCGATTCTCCCCTTAGTGACCCCTGTGAGTCACCGATTCTCCCTCTTAGTGACCCCTGTGAGTCACCGATTCTCCCCCTTAGTAACCCCCCTGTGAGTCACCGATTCTCCCCCTTAGTGACCCCTGTGAGTCACCGATTGTCCCCCTTAGTGACCCCTGTGAGTCACCGATTGTCCCCCTTAGTGACCCCTGTGAGTCACCGATTCTCCCCCTTAGTGACCCCCCTGTGAGTCACCGATTCTCCCCCTTAGTAACCCCCCTGTGAGTCACCGATTCTCCCCCTTAGTAACCCCCCTGTGAGTCACCGATTCTCCCTCTTAGTGACCCCTGTGAGTCACCGATTCTCCCCCTTAGTAACCCCCCTGTGAGTCACCGATTCTCCCCCTTAGTGACCCCTGTGAGTCACCGATTCTCCCCCTTAGTGACCCCTGTGAGTCACCGATTGTCCCCCTTAGTGACCCCTGTGAGTCACCGATTCTCCCCCTTAGTGACCCCTGTGAGTCACCGATTCTCCCCCTTAGTGACCCCTGTGAGTCACCGATTCTCCCTCTTAGTGACCCCTGTGAGTCACCGATTCTCCCCCTTAGTAACCCCCCTGTGAGTCACCGATTCTCCCCCTTAGTGACCCCTGTGAGTCACCGATTGTCCCCCTTAGTGACCCCTGTGAGTCACCGATTCTCCCCCTTAGTGACCCCCTGTGAGTCACCGATTCTCCCCTTAGTAACCCCCTGTGAGTCACCGATCTCCCCCTTAGTGACCCCTGTGAGTCACCGATTGTCCCCCTTAGTAACCCCCCTGTGAGTCACCGATTCTCCCCCTTAGTAACCCCCCTGTGAGTCACCGATTCTCCCCCTTAGTGACCCCTCTGCGAGTCACACCGATTCTCCCCCTTAGTGACCCCTGTGAGTCACCGATTCTCCCCCTTAGTGACCCCTGTGAGTCACCGATTGTCCCCCTTAGTGACCCCTCTGCGAGTCACACCGATTCTCCCCTTAGTGACCCCTGTGAGTTTTCCATAATCTTTAATTTAACAATACATTTATAACAGCAATATTAGTGCATAAATGTGTTGAATAAAAATTACAAGGCCTGAAAGAACGATTAAAAATCTGAAAGCGCAATTTATATTAGAATAGAAAGTCAAACAGCACACGCTGGCTGCAGCACAGCACTGTAATTTAGAATTCACCTGGCCCTAAAAATTTTGTCAAGCATGCACAAATTAGGAGCATAAACACCTGGTCAAATAATACTATATCCCTATTCAAAAAGTATTTCTATAATACCTAAAACACATGCCACCTGATCAAATAAATTGAATACCAACTATTTTCAACTTTTCCATTCGTAGATTAATCGATTCAATTCAAAAGTAATTATATAATTTTACTAATTAGTAGCTACACATACATACACAGACTCAGTGGCCATACATGCGCAACCCCCCTGATTTTACACCGGCCGTGCGACTTACCTATGAAAGAAACCTACGAGTAAGCAAAATGATCATATTTTGGGTAAACGGTAGGAGTAACTATAACTGTATTACTAAAGGCTAAATGCCTCGTCATCTAATCAGTCCTAGGTCTGTATTCTGGGATAGGCATTTTCACGAGTTACCATAGCTGGGCCCTTAGCCAGCCGACTGGATTGCGCATGTATGATTACTAACATTAATAGCTTCTACTTGGCAACATACCTCGCAATTTGTTATCCAACTGTTCAACGCTAACACCTTGATAACTGATTTCCTCTTGGTGATTCTTAATCTCCATTGTCGAATTTGCACTGCTACTTTCAGTAGTAGCATCAGCAGTAGCTAAGGCCACGGCTGCAGTGGCTAGAAGTTGGCGGCCAGTGGCGGGCGATAGAAGGACAACAGAGATTGCAACACCGCCGCTGGTGTCAGAGCTGACAGTGTCTGTCAGCGGCTGACAGACGACAGCCTTTGCTGGCAGGTTCAACTCATACAGTCTGCTGGTTACTAAACGATCCAACTGATGCCTGTGTCGGCTTAGAAGGCCTGTTAAAAAAAGTGCATTTGATAAAAGGATAAATTTTAACAAAATAAAAAAACAGAAAGTAATGAACACTTTTGATAGATTTTTTTAGCTTTTCATGCAAATGCATGAAAAGCATCTAGTATTTACAGGGTTTTGTTTTATCAAGTATTGTAATTTTTTAAAATTCAAATAGCTTAATTATAAGAAAAAATATTACTATTTTCAAAAGCAAAAATGTTTTATGAATATTAAAATAGGGATGTGTAGGGAACATAGGGAATGTGGATCTATCCATGGACATATCCATGGGTTTTCTCAAATTTGTTCCAATATGGAGTCAACTGACAAAGAATTGTTTTGATAAAGAGTAAAGTAGTTTTTATAAAAGCAAAAAGCAAACTTCATAAAATTTTTATGTTCAACTCAATATGCAGTATAATTTGTTCAACAAAAAGTTAGACTTTAGAATGAGAAGGGGCAGAAAAAGAGAATAAGGTATAATATCTGGTAGCATTTAAGTAACATACAGATTTAAACTTTTTAAGTCTTTGTAGAGGTCTATAGTTACTTATATGCCACCATACATGTGTACCCAGCCATTTCTATTGGCAACATACACATGTAAGTTGCTATTGGCTAAGAGCAGTCACATGACTACTATTCCATCCATTCCATCTATTCCATCCATTCCTATTCCATTCCATCCGCCATCTGCAGTTTTACTACTTTTTTTCCTATAGGGTTGTGAAGTAGAAAACAGGTGAAAAAAGTTCATTTTTAGGCATAAATTTCCCACTTTCTGGGTTTTTAATCTCGTAATAAGGCATTTAAACAAATCTTTGCATGCATCAATTTTCTACTATAAAAAGTATTGCCAAAAAGCAGAAAAATTAACCAAATCTTTCAAAAAAGGGTCTATTATGCAATGAAAAAAGGTCATTTATTGTCACAATGTAAAAAAGTAAAACATTTATTGTCACAACACCAGTGGAGTTTTAGGAATGGGCATGCACTCAATTTTTTGGCATGTATTAATTGATATCAATCAATTATCAATTTTTGTTTGGGCATACACCCAGCATGATCCGGACTATAGATATAAATGTGTATATAATTTTTCATTCATTTATATACCATAGTGTAGAAGTTACTATAGGGGGCTAATTATTTATAGAATACCATATTATTTTAAGTTTTTGGCATAAATACTAGCATACATTTAACTAAGATAGGATATTTGTTCTAGCATATACTACTATAGAATCTAGACAAAAAATCAAACAAAATAATCAATTGGCCTACTAAAGAAGAAATTCTATTTAGGTAAGCATTGGCTAATCAACTAACTTGTTTATTTAAAATTGAAAAGATTGTACATTGGTTCATTAGTAGCTTATAATATATAACCTTTGCTTTTCAATCATCCAAAGCTAAATGTAGGAAAGCATATCAACTTTAGTGCCGCATCCCCTTCACTTTTGGTTTATGATCACTTCTACACATGCACTCCATTGAAATGATCATGAACCAAAACTAGCTATAGAAAAGCATGTCAACCCTTTTGTACAGAAAATTAGTACACTTTCTAATGGCCAGCTTCAATTCACAATCATTTCAATGGGCAACATACATTTGGGTGATTGTAAACCAAAGGTGAAATATAAGGTGCTACAACAATCCTGTTGTTGTAAGTTATGTCGTACAACTGTTTTTTTGTAGTGATCATCACTGTTTAAGGTGATCATCATTGTTTGGGATGATCATAAACCGAAGGAATGCCTAAAAACACAAAAAGAAGCTTTATAATAATATTAATTAAAATTAGGTATATTAATTCTTACCTTGTTTGTCAGCAATACTGATACATGAAATGCCTAATACTATACACCATACAACTGCTTCACTTAATGCAGCAACATCAACATCATCTTCCATGACAATGAAAGATATATGCTTTGGTATTTTTGTCAAGTCTCTAGTAGCATTGTGTATATAAAGTACAAGGTTATTTGACTTCTCCCAAAAGTAAGAAAAGGGAAACCTAAAAATAAAGAGCCTTATAAAAGAGACCATATCATCCCTAAGCCTTGCAAGAATCATAAGCAAATACCATAACATGGATGATGGTCTAAGACTAAAATAGGTACTGACATGCATTTTGGCTATTATACCGACTTTCTCTTTGACGTACAGGCTAGGCTATACAATTTTAGTGAGAAAAACGTGTCCCAAAATCAAGTTAGGGCCTAACTAAAGCTTTATAAATTCCCAGAATCGAAGGCTAAAAAATAGAAAGTTAGTAATAACAGGTTCTAATTATTATACGATTTTGTCATAAAAATAAACTGCGATTTTTTGCTACACACTAAGCTTCCCACCACTAGTTATGTACTTGTAAGCGTGGCAGCGTGGTTATAAATTTTATTCGATAGAAATGCGAATGCGTGCACGACAAAATTTTAAATTCATTCGGTCATGTAATTTGGGTTTCTACGAAGCAAACATTTATTTGTTTGTAGTAATTTACAATTTATAGAAATTAAAATGTATCTTAAGTCTATGCTAAAAGTGGTAAGTATCACTTATTAACTTAAAAATATTAACAAACACGTGTGTCAAGTGTTTTTGTTTTAATTTAGTAACTAAGGCAAAGTAGGCTTTTGAATTAGCTAATTCTGCGAATACTTCTAAAGAATTAGAGTCAGATCGTCAGCCTGATAATGCTTTTTAAGTGTGCATGCATTGCGTACATCATAATGCATGTACGGTACATGCATGATGTAAGTAGATAAAATTGTTACACGTATTTAGCGTTTGAAAGCAGTGAAGGCTTTGTAAACAAGATCAAAGATAATCACAAAACAATCTTCGTTATAACGCCAACTTTTGTTTCGAGGGTCACCCAAACCGGCGAGAGGCATTACTGCTCATTCCGCCTTACCCTTGAGCAGGTGCGCCCGGATACGTACGCATTACGCAGACAGGGCGCCAACTGTACTGATCGAGTTACAACTGCATACATAGCTTAATATTCTAGGTATGGGAGGTGGCGTTGTAACCCCCGGTTACCCCCCCCCCCCCTAAGAATAAAAAACCTATTATTCAGCCTTGGATATACAATACGCAAAATTGAAAACCCCCAGTATTGGCCGAGCGACTGACTTCGCTCACTACACTGCAAGTGGGGGCGAAATGTTTTTAACTCTGGCTCCCTGTCCAAGGGTGGTGGTTTCTGCGTTGCTGAGTACGAGTATAAATGTCTTACAAAATATGCTTGCATATACACGTGATATGTACAACATGTAAATAATCAATCTACAGCGGTACTGCAAATTGTGATGCAAAAATTCCATCAGGGTTCCATCAGGCCTCTGTAAAAATGTACATTGTAACGAACTATGCATAATTACGGCTCGTAATTATCTATGAAGTCAGCGTTTTTAAAGATTTGATGCTTTCGCATTCGCAATAAGATGTTCGTTTATTTTATTACTCCTTGTGACAGGCAAAAACGGTTATTAAGAGCTTTGACTCTCGAAGAGCAGCACAGCTTGCTGACAGCAAATTCCGCAAAACTTAGATAAAAAACTTATTAAAAACAACCCCTTTCTGTTTAGTTGTCAAGTCTTGGCACAAGATCAAGACAGAAAACCTTATTGAATCTCGCGCACTGGAAGGTAAACAAACGGAACTGCAAACATCATGGAATACCGAGATTACAAAATTAATAGTAGCAAAATGAAAATAATAATAAGTAGTTAAAAGGCAACCAGTAAGATAATGGTATGGATCTGGGAGCAGAATGCTATTGCAAGATAGAAAACTGCTATGTAAAGCCCTTTATCAGGCTGAGCACACGACTCAAATTTAATTGGGAGTAAAGTTAATTTAATAACGTAAAATATGAATCTTAATTACCCGCGTTTTTTTAATCAAATAGAGAAAATTAATGAGAAAAATCAATAGCTATACACCAAGAGGCATCAGTAGTTAAAAAACTTATTGCTTTACTGTTATTTTAGTAAAACTGGAATTGAGTTGGCCCGAAAATACTTTATAATCTTGTAAGTATCTATGTCAACTACTTACAGTACATATGTAAGGAAATAGATGAATGCAGTTAAACAAACAAGCAAACAAAATAGCTCGCTGATTAAGTGGTGGCAGTGTCGGACTGACAGAGCCAATGCTAAAGAAATGTTTAAAAAGCACTTTTCCACGAGTATTTTAATGAGTTTGGATTAGCTTGTTGCCGGTAGGTTGGTGAAAGCAGCACTGTACTTTTCGAGTTAGTCAAATCTGCTAATCATATTATCGAAACGTTACTATCAGCTTCACTGTTCCATTAATATCCTATTATTGACGATGTTAAAGAGAAGAAACTGACGCAGTTTTAAAATTGCAGCTCCTTTGCCATCTCCCAGGAGAATTCCGGATTGCCGAAGTGGCCGTAGCACGAGGTCTTCTGGTAGATCGGCTTGCGGAGCTCCAGGTCCCTGCGGGTGGGGATTAGGAGTTTGGGATTAGTCAAGCGTTGCATCATTTAGGAGTGAAATTTTTGCATTTTAATACATTTCATGCATACATTTTAACTTGAACTTGGCAAATCAGGCAGTGTCTGATTAGGGGTTAGTGTTCAGAGGGATCTGAGGGTGGATCCTCATGAATGATCGGAGGGAGCGGATCATGCTTGGGCGCAACCTTGGGATTCACTCGGCCGTTTCTATTGGCAACACACACATGTATGTCGCTATTGGACAGAATAGTAGTCACGTGACTGCTCTCAGCCAATAGCGACTTACATGTATGTGTTGCCAATAGAAACGGCCGGGTGATTCCCAAGGTTGCGCATGTATGGACTCAGCGGATTATCTTTGAAGGATCTGGAAGGGAACGGATTATCTTTTGAATGATCTGGGAGGGAGCGGATTATCTTTGAATGATCTGGGAGGGAGCGGATTATCTTTTGAATGATCTGGGAGGGAACGGATTATCTTTTGAATGATCTGGTAGGGAGCGGATTATCTTTTGAATGATCTGGGAGGGAGCGGATTATCTTTGAAGGATCCTGGGCTCTAAGAGGGAGCGGATTATCTTCGAAGGATCTGGGAGGAAGATGATTTTTCTTGTGAAGGATCTGAGAAAGAGCGATTAACTTTGAAGTTTGAAGGGTCTGGGAGAGAGAGGATAAGCTTTGTGCTGAGCCTGCGGCGGAGTTAAGTATTTAGCAAATAAGAATCTGAGAGTCTTGACCCAAAACAGCTGAGCAACCATGAGTTTTCACTCACTTGACAATCCGGCCAGGCCGCAGGTCGAAGTTGGTCTCAACAATCCGCAGCAGTTCCTCGTCAGACTTGGCGCCGGTGCCGTAGGAGTTGAGATAGACGGCCAGCGGTTTGGCGACGCCGATGGCGTAGCTGATCTGAACCAGCACCCGGCGGCACAGCTTGGCTTTCACCAACGATTTGGCAACCCAACGGGCGGCGTAGGCGGCCGATCTGTCCACTTTGCTGAAATCTTTGCCAGAGAATGCGCCGCCGCCGTGGGCGCCCCAGCCGCCGTAGGTATCAACGATAATCTTGCGGCCAGTGAGACCCGCGTCAGACTGCGGGCCGCCGATGACGAACCGGCCAGACGGGTTCAGATGGTAGACGGTGCGCTCGTCCAGCATCTCCTTGGGACAGACGGCTTTAACTACGTGCTCCATAACATCGTGGCGCAGCTTCTCCTGGGTGATGTTGTCGTCGTGCTGGGTGCTGACAACGATGGTGTGAATGCGCAGCGGTACACAGGCGCCGTTCTCGTCTTTGTACTCAACAGTTACCTTGAGAAGCCGGGTTAAGGGTTGGCGCAATTGAGATGGTGTCTTTATTTTGTGCGATTGTACAAATTAATTATTTGCAATAACTAATCAAATTAATAGGGGTTGTAGCCTAGTGGGGGGTTGTAGCCTAGTGGGGGATGTAGCCTAGTGGGGGGTTGTAGCCTAGTGGGGGGTTGTAGCCTAGTGGGGGGTTGTAGCCTAGTGGGGGGTTGTAGCCTAGTGGAGGGTTGTAGCCTAGTGGGGGGGTGTAGCCTAGTGGGGGGTGTAGCCTAGTGGGGGGTTGTAGCCTAGTGGGGGTTGTAGCCTAGTGGGGGGTGTAGCCTAGTGGGGGGTTGTAGCCTAGTGGGGGTTGTAGCCCAGTGATTTTAGCGTCGGACTCACTATCCCACTCCCGAACCCACTGGAAAAATTCGTGTCCTTGAGCAAGACACTTAACTCTGCATTGCTTCAGGTCACCCAGATGCAAAACTACAATTGCAACTTGACTTAACTTGCAACTAGGTTAATAATGATTTAACCTAGGGGTTAGGGTGAGAGGGCTTCTAGATCCTCAACTCTTTACTGAATCAAAAGTAGCCTCATTAGCACACATACTGATACTGACTTTCTCTGGCTTCAACCAACCTGAGTTTTGGTGTCGGGCCTCAGCCAAGGAAGGGTGCCGTCACGTCTGCACTGGGCCAGCCTAGCATTGAGCCCATGGGCCAGCACAATGGTGAGCGGCATGCACTCCTCAGTCTCGTCGGTGGCATAGCCAAACATAAGTCCCTGATCGCCAGCGCCAATGTCATCGTCAGCTCGGGCGACGTGGACACCCTGAGCAATGTCCGGGCTCTGCTCTTCAAGCGCCACTAGCACATTGCAAGTCTTATAATCGAAGCCTTTGCTAGAATCGTCGTAGCCAATCTGGCGGATTGTCTCGCGAATGACGCGCTGATAATCCACAATAGCGGTTGAGCTGATCTCGCCGCCAACCATAATCATGCCAGTCTTGGTGAAGCACTCGCAGGCCACTTTAGCATTGGCATCCTGCTTCAGGTGGGCATCTAGAACTGCATCGCTGACCTGATCGCAGATTTTGTCTAAACAAAGGAGGAATAGATGTGTAAAAAAGTTAGCTTTAAAAAAGTCACTAAATGTATAATATTAAAGCATTTTTAGCTTTAAAACCTAGAATAAAATTGCACTATTACTCTGAAAATCAAAAGATTCAGTACTATTTTTATTATAAATACATACTCACTTGATCCTATATATAATAAGTTATTCAAAAAATCACTTTGGTTTGGAAGTCTATATAGATACGGTACATTCTTTACTATAATTATTAGTAAATTAGATTACTGTATCAAGAAAATTTTTGTACATAAAAAGAAGTCTCTAATGTCTTTGAGAACTAGTGACAGTGCTTACTAAGGTCCTTAGTACATGTAGCATACAGATATTTTTTCTGAGAATTTATTATAAAACATATAATTACTTGTTAATCTAACTTGCATTTATGTCAAAACACAGAAATAGTATAAAGAAACAGCCCATAGATGGCACACAGATTATATAAGATTATCTTAAAACATTCATATGCATGCTATATACTACCTTCTTAATTGTCAATGGCTAGAGCTATGGCAGCAGAACCTATTTTTTAATGTCTATGGATCTGGCTATATAAAACTTAAAGCTATAAACTACTTTCTATGCTATACTAGACCAATTAGCAAAGTGCTAGAGTCTAGACCACTCTCTGCACTAGAATTTTTCATGAAAAGGCCATTGGACTATGGTAGTGCTAGAACTATAGATGGCCCATAGTCAGGAAGGTGGCCTATGCTATAAAACATTCTTGCCTACAAAAGGAGTCCTTAGTATATTTGGTGCACACTGAGCTTCCTAGTGCATATGGCGCACAATTATGGCTCACACTACTAGTCCCTAAAATATTTAGCGCATAAAAATGTGCAGATATTAAGGGTTAAACAAAAATGTGCCAAGGGGCCACAGTTGCTACAACTTGCATGTTTTTAATGTGCACCATCCTGATAGGACAAAAGGTCAAAAAAGTCATTTGGTGCACCATGACACATTGACACTAGAAACAATGTTTTGTTATTATTTCTAGCAATAAACCCTTAGTATACACTAATATACAATTCAAACAATGATGCCAAAGATCTTTTCCTAAAAAATTCTTCTGGCACACCTTGTGCCACCTTCCTGACTATGGTAAATAGCCCTTGCTTTCTTTTACTATAGGCTTATATGGCTATATAAATATAAAATATAATTGCAAATATTGACTTAGTCTTAATTTATATAGGAATAATATTCATATATGTGCAACCTTGGGATTCACCTAGCCATTTCTATTGGCAACACACATGTAAGTTGCTATTGGCTGAGAGCAGTCATACAACTACTATTCCATCCAATAGCGACTTACATGTGTGTGTTGCCAATAGAAATGGCTGGGTGAATCCCTAGGTTGCACCCAAGCATGATAGTATTAAATAACTAATATTATATTAGTTAGCCTATGTAGACCTAGTATTATATAATATCATAATAGATTATTATTATTAGTATGGAAATAATATAACAAGTACAAAAATAAATTTATTGCTATTTGATATTGGCATTATTGACAATTGTTATGCATTCAAAATATTTGTAAGTTGTTTAAAAAATTAAAACTAGGCCTATTAGGCTTAAATTGAAAATATTGTTAATAAACTTTTCTTTTAGTTTAAAATAACCCATACTCCATTACTCCATAGCATAGGCCATATTGCAAGTTATATGGTTCACTGGTTGTTAGGCCTTTTAAGCTTACCTGGATGTCCTTCTCCGACAGACTCTGAAGTGAAAAGAAACGTTTTGAAGCCTTCGCCCTTGTTGGTAGTCATTTCGAAGGGATTCGTGCGGAGTTGCTTTGGGCAAGTGTATCTTAATTAACCGTATGGCAGTCACAAGTGCTTATAGATAGCAAGAAAGACAACCGCGCTTCGTGGAAATTTTGGCTACTTAAATAGGCACGCAATCTTCCACTTTTTGAATCATCGTGACATATATTTAAGGAGCTTAATTTAGAACTTTATGACAGCACTTTGAAGCTATACAGTCCTAAAAAGTTCTTTACGCTCTCAGAAAGATTCGTCCCTTACTAATTGTAATGCAAATGTATTTAAAATTTGTTTTTCTGGCTGGCGCGAAAATCAAAGAAGAGCTAGTTCAAATGAAGATTGCATTAATAAAATATCTAATTGGTTAAAATGACAACGACAATGTGAATCATAAAAAATAAAGAATTAGCTACAGATGGTAGCTAAATAAAATAGTGTTTAAATATTAAACTGGTAATCTAATGATGAAGCAGAAAATCGAAAGCAGCAATTTCAATAATTGGGCTGATTGATTTCAACAGTTTGAAGACTTTCAAAATGGGAAATTAAATACTAAAACTTGAAAGGGGTCTTATATTAACTACAATGAGCAAGCAATCACGATTTTATCCGTGTTGTTCTATACAATGAGGGAAGAAGTGTATCAAGAATCTACTGAATCTGTACGCTCGTACATTCTTCAAAATTTGAAGTATCAAATAGCTTAAATTTCTTCTTAAGATCGAGTCTTAATTAGCTACATATGTATGCAAGCAGTTTTAATAAATGCATGTTTATTAATTAACTAGCTAACAAGTTTTTAAAAAGTCAATCAAATTAGTTAGTTCATGCAAGGAATTTGTTGGATAATAATTTTTCAATAATTATTTCCTAGTGACGATATGTAAAGGTACATATCATGTATGAACTTTACTAAAACTGTATTATTACTGTATACTTAAGGTCGAAAGTGATGTCCGCCCTGAGAACTGACTGCTTTTCTAACGACACGTGCGTCACGCAAAGCTTCGGGGTCCCAGCAAACGGTTTCAGATAGCGAACTCCAATTTTAACTCGGGAAACCCTCCAAAAGAAACTGATTGAGGTATTTGACCGAAAAATCGAGTGGCTAATTCTCGTGAATTGACGATGACGCCATTACAAAAGAGCATAGGCATGAGCAAATAGAATTAACCTTACAAACAAACTAATTTGCAAGTCATATTAGTTTTCGTTGCAGAATCGCACTTAATTATTCATACTTCTAGATCAACACAGATGAGGTACACATGTACTGTACTGTTAGTACTGACATTTGAGTAGAGCTGATATTAAATGGATTTTGTATTGACTTTAAACCCTGTCGCACTAAACGCAGCTAGCTAAATATCAAAATAGTCAGCAGATTTGCACACCAGCTGCGATTTCAAATATTCGATAATTTAGAAGCTTCACTTCGACAAAATTAAATCTTTCATGCATTTTCTCAACTACAAGCCTTAAAGGTTTTTGAGCTAATTATCTCTATACAGAACTGATTGATAAAAATTTGGTTTAGAAAAATTATTCTAACACTACTTGGATTGCCGAGTCGGGGCTCGCTGCGCTCACGTGTGTCCAGTGGAAATTTACCAGGCATTAGACTGTAAAACCGCCTAGCCCTCTACCGAGCGGGCACTGCATGTAATTTAGAATTCACCCGCAAGACGTTTTTTCCAACCCCCCTTCCACGATCTGACTTGAAATCTCTCTTTAGTGACTGTACATGACCCACCCTCGTGAGTCTCGAACGATCAGAGTGTGTACCCGAAGACCAAATTAACCGAACGAAAATAACTGCACCAGCAACAGTTACTTTGAAACGTTGTTAGAACCAATTACAAACTTTTCCACTTGGCATGGGCCACTAAAATACCCTCAAGTGGGGGGGGGGGGTAACTATAGCCCCATTGCACAGAATTCTTCGGAAAGATAAAAATACTGACGTTAATATCGAATTTCGAATGTTCCGACAGAGGTGGAATTATTTGCTAACCTCTCTTATCGGGGCATTTTTATGATGCCGAAAAATTTATGCATGCGTGGAAAATATGGAAAAAGATATGACGTTCGGTATTCTATCACTAGAAGGACGTTTGCCTAGGTGTGACAAAACGTGAGCCCGAACTCGCTTTGGCTCAATCAAAAGTACTTTTAAGAATCGCTGTTAGAGAAGTTGAAAATACGCTCGTAAAATACGAGCCGTATATTTCACTTAGAGAATTCTTAGAGATTTTCAAACTCTACATGACTTGTGAAACGAATTCTAGATGTTACTTTACATGCATTGTCTGCACTAAGAATTCCATTTTGTACCTCTTTAACATCCCCAGTTTGTTTACTGTAGATTCCAGCAAATTTCGGCAGGCTGGCAAACTTCGACAAGCAAGGCAAACCATATGGCTGGCAAACTATGGCTGGCAAATTTCGACAGGCAAGGCAAACCATATGGCTGGCAAACGATGGCTGGCAAACATTGCTGGCAAACGATGGCTGGCAAACATTGCTGGCAAACGATGGCTGGCAAACATTGCTGGCAAACCATGGCTGGCAAACCATTGCTGGCAAACCATGGCTGGCAAACCGGCTGGCAAACATTGCTGGCAAACCATGGCTGGCAAACATTGCTGGCAAACCATTGCTGGCAAACCATGGCTGGCAAACCATGGCTGGCAAACCATGGCTGGCAAACCATGGCTGGCAAACATTGCTGGCAAACCATGGCTGGCAAACATTGCTGGCAAACCATTGCTGGCAAACCATGGCTGGCAAACCATGGCTGGCAAATCATAACTGGCAAACCATTGCTGGCAAACCATTGCTGGCAAATCATGGGTTGGCAAACCATGGCTGGCAAAGACAAGTCTCGGCTGGTAAACCTCGGCTGGCAGCATCAGCTGGATATTTTCTAGGCCACTTTTTTATTTCCATTTGTTTACTACATAATTTAAACTGTAGAATCCTATTTTGCGCCTTAATGAACATACTGTACGAATCCTTTTATTTCAAGAATCTCTTTCGAGAGACAGAGCAACAACGCTATGAGATTCTACTCGATAAGCAAACTGGGAGATGTTTTATAATTAATGCTCACAATGGGATTCTACTGAGACAATTAAGGGATAAATTGCCCAGATCCTGATAAGTATTCCAATCACCGCACGATAAATTATGTTGATGATGCCAATCACTTAATTAAAGAGTTACAGTGTTTTGAATGCAAGATGTCTACTTTTATTAATGGATTCAAACTACTGCTGTACTGTGGTATCAGGCATTATACGACCACACACGTAATTATTGTACTTTGTAAACTTGAAAGTACTTTTTTCTAACTACTAAAGCTTACTTCATCAGGAGATGGACGATCGCGCATTTACATGTCCATGTACAGTTATGTAATGGTTAGTAAGGGTAAATGAACAGCACATTTTAATGGGACGCTGAATCGATATTTCTTTTGATCAAAATAATTGAATTATTAGCTATCGACAAACTTTGGATGTTAAAAGCAGAAAAATACAATCCATCTGGTCTATCTATAAATTCAGCTCAATTACGTATTTAAAATATTTTTGATATACAGTCTAATATTACTACTTAAAATCGGGTAGCTAGTAATATATAAGCACTTTTTCATGCTGGAATGTGTAAATTGCTTAAATTTGTTTCATATGAATACAAATGTATAATTCCGTACGGTTTATACATTCTCATGTACATAGAGTACTGTTGTAATGTGTATTTTTCAACCAAAATTCTTTCTTGAAATTTTTGGGTTCTAAGTGTCTGCCTTTGGCCCTACACCGTACATGTAAATGAATGAAGCTACGGGAATTAGTACATGTATCTGACCAGTGACAAATACAGTGTGTTATTTACCTAAGTTTTTCCCACGAAAACAGCGGTTTAAGAAAGCATGTGCTGTTGGAAATTCTGTGGATTTCATGCAGAAAATCCGGCCTTCAGATAACCTACACGATGTTGTTGCCCCCCTGATCTCTGTTAATTTTACATGCATATAAGGTAGATGCATGTGAATATTCGTATACTATACTTACTGGTTTGCTAGAACAGTAGTTGAATCGAATTTATTTTTAAGCACGCTTTATTCAAGAATTTTGACATTTTCTTTAACAGTAGAAAGACCATGTGGGGTGGAATTCAAATACACACATTTTCCTTTGTTTGGATCTCCAAAAATATACAACCAATTGCCATTAAAATCCAGAAAACGGGCTAAAATTTTCCGCTCTATTCGATGAAGCCACTTCGAGAATCACGAAAAGTCGGCATCATCGAGATACTCGCATTCAACTATTCTCCTCGGCGTGTCTGGTGGCAAAAACCACCAACATTGGTAAACATTTTCTGCTCACAAAATCTCAACATGAAACCACATCGGCTCAACAAACTATATGCATATCAGTCGCAGGAACTTTTGCTCTCAGCATCGCAGGCACCAGGGTCCCCTTCATCACCGTCTGGAGCATCGGCGGCGACCGTCGGACCTTCAACGGAGTGCCACCATGAGGCCCCGACGAGCTGGCACCCCTAACATCGTGATTTTTCTATCAAGGCACCAAATCAGGCATGTTTGCATATTATACAATTGCACCATGTTAAATTCGAAACTGCTGAACATCGTCAGTGGACTGCCGCAACGGACAAGCTCTACGGCATCCGACGCCCGTGGGACACCTTTGTCAGTCAGCTGCGCCATCCTGTCCTTCCCGGACCGTACCTCTGCGTCGACGAAACTCTGGTTGTCTACTGGGGTGTGAACTGTGACTTGACGGTCTTTCTGAAGGAGAAGCCCGGTCGCAATGGTGCCAAGCTGTTCCTGCTGACATCGGCTGGGAATCCAAAGATTCAGGATGACATGACAACCGCTATGTGTTCAATGCGGAAATCTGCGCTGGCAAAGGAACACTGCTGTCCACTAATTTTGCATCACAGGAATCCGATGCTCGGTTGGCCAAGGACTCAGAGGTGTGGAGATTGGTGAGCAAGTTGTTTGCCGCTTGTCTGATCCATTCAGAGGACACTGGTACAACATCACGTGACAGATTCTTCTCGAGTCCTGCGCTGGCCAATCACTTGTACCGAGAAATGGGATTCACGTTTATTGGAACAGTGATGCGCACTCGTGCCGTGGTGGCCTGCCAGCCGATCTCAAGAATTCAATTCAAACCATGGCTCCACACACGAGCGAATTCCGGTTTGTTTTCTGAGGAGCTCACGTGTGTCCTATTGCCCCAAGACAGGCCGAAACGTGATGTCTATGTCCACCATGCATCACGACAGACAATTGCTTCCCAATGGCAAGCCTGTAGCAATAGGCACGTACTACAATTCTACCAGTGGCGTAGCAGGGGGGATGACCGGGGGGGGGGGTGGGGTTGGGCGCGGCGGGTACCAAAAACCATGAGGCAATTGAGTGCCTGCGGCGCTAGAATGAGTGCCTGCGGCGCCAAAATGAGTGCCTGCGGCGCCAAAATGAGTGCCTGCGGCGCCAAAATGAGTGCATGCGGCGCTAAAATGAGTGTCTGCGGCGCCAAAATGAGTGCCTGCGGCGCCAAAATGAGTGCAGTGCATGCGGCGCCAAAATGAGTGCACGCGGCGCCAAAATGAGTGCAGTGCATGCGGCGCCAAAATGAGTGCATGCGGCGCTAAAATGAGTGCCTGCGGCGCTAAAATGAGTGCCTGCGGCGCTAAAATGAGTGCCTGCGGCGCCAAAAGTGGCAATGGCATAAGGCATGACCAGCCGGGCCAACCCGCCCCCCCACCCAATTGAAATTCCTGGCTACGCCACTGAATTCTACCAAGAGTGGCACGGACACCTGCAACAGGATGTTCCGCACATCCGACTGCAAGCGAAAGTCCGACTCAAGCGAGAAGGCAATCTTCTCCGGCGGCGTACTCACATAGCCGCTGTAAATGCCGCTGCTATCTGGAGACTGGCGCATCCGGAGCTCTGCGCCTCGCCGAACTATCGCAACGAGTTCCAGCGCAAGGCAGCTGCGCAACTTCTGCAACCTCTGATCGAGGAGCGCTCGTAATCGGCCGCTCTTCTTCAGAATCTGTCCAATCATCACCGGCTGATGTTCCAGCTCGCAGGTTGTCAAATCAACGACGAGCAAATGAAGGAACAGGCTCGCGAAGCGGAGGCTGTGGTGTCAGTTGGTGGCAGAAAGCGCTGTGCAACATGCGCGAGATAAAAGTCGAAGGACGAGAAGCGTGCCTTGAGAGCAACAACAAGGAAGTGTTGCATGTGTGACGATGGAATTTGTCGAACACACCGCGATGGAAGAGACAGTGAGTCACCATTACTGCGCGAGTTTGCACCAAATTAAATAGTGCCAATTGACTCCGCTTTTGTGTTTATATCGGTGCTCAAATCCTTCTGCTCTGAATTTGCTGTAGTATCATATGTGAAATGCTGTAGTATCACTTTTTACATGCTGGAATATATCAGTCTTGACATGCTGTAATATCATTTTGACATGCTTTAACATCATATTTGACATGCTGTAACATCATATTTGACATGCTGTAATATCATTTTTGACATGCTGTAATATCATTTTTGACAAATTAAATATTTTATTTCTTTTAGTCACCAGTTAATCTGTAACTCTCTAATGTATCATAGTGCAAAAGCATTGTATAATATGCAAACATGCCTGGTTTGGTGCCTTGATAGAAAAATCAAGATGTTGGCGGTGTCAGCTCGTCGGGGCCGCAATTGTACGAGGCACTCCGTTGAAGGTTCCGAAGGTCGCCTGTATGTCTACAGGTCAGCCTAGAGAGTCGCCATCGTCCATTTCATTCACCGATTATATGTCTACTGACTGGATGCTGCATGCAGAAGAGGATTCTTCCATTTCAGTTTTGGGAACGCAGCCGTCTCTGAGATGCCGATCGGGTGCTTTTGTTGAAGGTCCCGACGGTCGCCGCCGCTGCTCCAGACGGTGATGAAGGGGACCCTGGTGCCTGGGATGCTGAGAACAAAGGCCTCTACGACAGATGGACCAAATTATTGAGCCAATATGGATTCATCATAAAGGTTTATACAGTGTAGTGTTGGTTGTCCTTGCCACCAGTGTCTTCGACAAGAATCGTTGAATATCTCGACGATGCTGACGTCGGATGACTTTAAAAGTTAGTTCGTTAGAAAGGGCGGAAAATTTTGATTCATAAGGTGGACTTTTACGAAAATCGGTAATTCGGTTTGCGAGCTATCGTGAAATGGGTCGTGTGTATTTGTAATACACCCCCGTGGTCTTTTCCCATGGGGAAAAATAGCGTGGTCTTTCTACTGCTAATAGAGTGGCGTTTTTAAGTGAGGGCGCCGACTTACACTGTAATGAGCTGCAGTTTTACCAGACTATTTTTAAAATTTAAAGACCTAAAGTATTGAAGAAGCCGAATCGGCCAATTTCATGCAGAACCACTCTCTGACTTTCCTCAGAACTGTTTGTTACTTTATTTATTACATGCAGCATTGTATTTTTTATTAATATAAAGACACATGAGTTGCAAAATGGGAAAGAAAATTGGGAAACCAATAAACAACAGTTCAAAAAGAATTGCACATAAGTAGGAACAGAAAGTAAATAAAGTTAGAGATTTGGAAAAAAACAAGAAAAATTGCGCACAACACGTAAAACCAGAAACGCGAAAAATATATAATACACACTTAAAACAACTGTTTATAAACTGCACAGGCTAAAAAATCGAGTGCAAAAAACTGTCATAGGTTAAATGAGCTTGTCAAGAAAAAAACTAACGTTATGTAATTTAGCAACCAAAAAACTTTAACCGAACAGTGTTCGTCAGTACCAGCTGCAACCCCCGCATTTCAAGTGAAGCTCGACTTCGCCCGTTCGTGAATAGGAAAAGCGACTGTAGCTGAGCTTGTCAAAGTCGCACTGTTGGCCTCGAAAATGCTGGGCAGGCAAGGCTGGTACCGCTGCAGACATTTGTGCCCGCACCTGTAGACGTCAGATCGAACGTAGCCAAGTTCGGCTCGAGTCTGCGAGGCTCGCTGCAATTTGCGCATAAATGCGGCGTGATGCAGCTCCTCGGAAGCGGCTTCAACGTTGAATCGATGACGCAATAGGCTTAGACGCGCTTCTGATTCATTGAATCCTTGGTTGATCAGCTGCACAATGCAAGACTGAAGTCGCCTACCCAGCGCCTCCAATTGGTTGTCAATGATCGACTGAGTCGGCCAGACATTTTGAGAACGACGATGATAACCTTGCTGAGGATGAAGATAACCACCCATGGCTGTTGGAAGCTGGAGCGCCGGCTGAGGCTGCTGTTGCAACAGCATCACTTGACCACTTGTCCAGCAGTGGCGACCTCCAACTGTGCTGTCGTGCTGTAACATGCGGCCAGACATAATTAAATTTGTTGTGTCTGCTGATTATTCTTGAAATAATATAGCACTCAAAATATCAGCGCTCTTATCTAAAAGTTTTTGGCGAGACTTATTAAATAACAAAGTCTGTCTCGCCCACACAAAACCCTTTATTTCTTAACCGGGGGTTGCAAAGCGACTGACTCACCCAGGTCTCAGTTTTGGCTTGAACGTGCGAACCCGCCACCCCACCCCCCATATGCAGCCCCTACCCCTAAAAATCTCTTACCCCAAAACTATCGGCTAGGCATGTGTCTCGCCCACCACCCCATTTCCTCTTCCACACGCAACCAATAGGATGAGATCGTCAATTGATAGCGCGACGCTCACGTGACTAAAAGCTTGTTTGGTTTTTGGGACAGTGCACGTTATCTGCCACGTCTATTATATAGATGTAGAAGTCATAGAGATTGAGTTCAGTTGCACTTGAATGAATGCGTTAGAAAGTTCAAAACTGCCATTAACCCAAGTTTTCGTTCATGTTAGGGCGTTTTATCATTGTGGCTGAACGGTTTACGTGCACCTGTGCGTGTCCGCTTGAAATTTTCAAAATATTATTTGCGATAAAAAAATATTCAATAATACTCAGCAGCAACATTGAAAAGTCGCCACCATTTGCCCCAGTAAGCAAATGGACCTTTCCCCTAGCGTCTTTCGACCAGCGTCTATCACCTGGCCTGGCCAAAAAAATGCTTGAAAAAACATTCAACATCGGGCGAAAGCTTCAATCCATTCGATCTTCGCCCTCCGCTCTTCCTAATCCCTCCTCACCCAGCCCAACTCTGCGTCAGCGTCGCGTAGTGCAAGTTGCAAACTTGCAAAATATGAATATGAGTATATTTTCTTTCAGTTGGCATCCCGCGTGCGCGCGGGGGGACGGTATTATACAATTGTGCACTATATATAGTCTGGGCTCTGAGGCAGCTTTCCTATAGTGCGCAACTAGGGATGTCGATTTAATTTTCCGGGAAATTTTCTTATTCGGCCGGACCCCGAGGATTTTTCTTATCGTGACCCTCGGGAATTTATACATTGTACTGTCAATTCATAGCATAGGAAACGGAAGAAGGATTTTTCTTTTGATAATAATTTCCCTACTGCTCTGGCTCTTTAATTCCATCACACTTGACGAAATTGCATGGTTGGCGCAATTGCTGTAAGAACTGCATACTTTATATGTTTTTTTATTTTTTGTCGAAAATGCATGCACAAGTGCCGATTCTGAATCGCTGTTTTATTTTTGTTGCAACTGGTCGAAAACGGTTGCCCTACTTCACTTGAATTGGTGGCAGTTGTTGGAACTGATCGACTGTTTGTTTAAAATGCAAACTGAAAACGCGGAAACTGTATATTGTACAGCTTGTCAAAACTGCATGGTGAAAAATCTGAAGCTACACAACCAAAAGCAACTGGACCACTGAAGTCACTTCTTAAGTATAGTCCCTGCCAAAAAGTGTCGGAATCAGATGCAAGAAAAAATTAAAACTGATTGCAAATAGTTCAAAACTGAAAATGAATAGCTAGTTAGTAACTCCGTCAATATTTTTCTATAAGGTCGCTTTTTATAGTTAGTACGTCATTCTAAACAAGAAAAACAATTTAGGATAAATATCTAAGCAGCAACCCTTTGGTTTGAGCAGCAGAGTTTGTATCTCCACTATTATTTGGATTTTTGTTATACACTGAGAACTGTTTCTGGCGCATTTTCAGTCTTACGGTTCCTAACATAAAATTTCTTATTGATATTATAAATAAAATATAAGTGACAAACAAAAATTGTGAATAAATGAATTTGTGTAAAGGGCATAAATTTAATGCTATTCTTTAGACATTTTACTAATAAATAAATTATAATACAGCTCTTCAAACTTAAAAGTTTACATTTAGGTTCAAGTTTCAGTTTTGAGTTTTGAAAGAGGCAGTGCCAGCCAGTGTGGCAGTTGCCCAGTGAAAAAAGTCAAATCTATTAAATTATCAAGAATACAAGATATTTGAATTCTCTTGAATTAAAACTGTATTAACACCAGAAAGCATATGCTAGTAATGACTTTAATACATATTTTATAAAATAATTTAAATCATTAACTTAACTCATCTCATATAGTCATAGATATACACAGACTGTGAACTTATTTATTGAAGTGAATATTTTGACTAGGCCCTAAGCTCAGGCCTATTCTTGTTATAGTATGCTAAAAGCTACTTAATGCTGTTATAAGCCTCATGATTCTAGATTTCTATTTTGTTAGCTAATTTGTTAAAGCTTAAATAGTAGTCTAAACTCATAATTTACTTAACCTAAAAAGGTCTTTTTAGGCCTGGCCTAACCATAAGAGTAAAACAATTGAATCCAAAGTCAAGACTCAAAAGGCAGTGTAGCTAGATAAAAACTTAAAATGGAAATCAGCAATATTATTGATGAAGGTATGTAATAACTTGGTAATATCATTGTGATTTTATGAAATGATTAATAAGATTAAAACTAGTATAAGCCTTTTATTCATATCAATAAAATCTGTCAAAGGTTAAAGCATTATTAGGTTTTTTACTTTTTTTTCAAGTAAACTAAGAATATTTTTTATATTTATGAATAATTTATAAATAAAATAGGCCATAGGCATAGTCCATTTTATGCCTCAAGTTATACTGGAAAAAACTGATGAAATTTCATAATTTATGCCAGACTTATGCCAGGGCTATAGTCCAGATCATGCTAGATGCACACCCAAACAAAAATGGACTAATTACAAATGCAAGCCAATAAACATAAAAAATATCAAAAAGATAATAAGAGAAAAGTATTGATTTTATAGCATAATTTCTTGATTTAAAATCTTGTTTTACTTTTTACAAATAATTAAATATATAAGGATTTAAATTCTCAATTTTATTCAAATACAAAGTAAGTTACACAGTCATTGAAACCCTAGTCATGTTTATTTCTAGTCAGGAAAATTTGCCAAAAGATAATCTATAATTTTTTTATGCTAGCCATTTATGCCAATCCATTTTTCTATCAATTCTTACACCAAGCATTTATGCCAAAGCTAATTTTTTTCTAGATTTATGCCAGAGATTTTCAGCATAACTGTAATAAAATGGACTATGGTTGTTAGGCCAGTCTTTTATTATGCTTTCAATATGCCTGCTTTTTCAATTTTATGTATAAATTAAGCAATAAAGATTTCAATTAATAGTTTTTAAAATAATTAAGATATATTATTAGCAAAGAAGCAAAATATTAAAAAGTTAAAGGCAAAAAGAAGCATACAAGCATAACAATAATATAACAATAACATAAGCAAGGAAAAAAGATAGTAAATAAATCAAGTTGCAAAAGTAGCTAGGTAAAACTTAATAGCCATAGCCATTGGGCAAAATATAAAAGAATTAATAGTCAAGTAAATTCAAAACTATATGGTATAACCAATGTAAATTTAAATATGGTATATGTCTATTACTAAATAGTATTGAGTACAAAATATTTTGTGTGCATTGTTTTTATGCAATGATTTTTTCATTCTATAGCTAGATAATGGTTTTAGAGCATATACCACCTATAAGCAATATGGGCTATTGCTTATAAATAGTACAAAACATACATGCGCAACTTTGGGAATCACTCGGCCATTTCTATTGGCAACACATACATGTAAGTTGCTATTGGCTGAGAGCAGTTACGTGACTACTTTTCTGTCCAATAGCGACTTACATGTGTGTGTTGCCAGTAGAGGTGGCCAAGTGAATCCCAAGGTTGCGCCCAAGCATGGTACAAAAAATTATTCAAATAGATTCAAATCTAGATTCTATTAGTTGCAATGTTTCAGACTCCACATCTACTTGACTTACTTGACTTAGCTGCAGGGCTGTCCCGGAGGGGACACAGCGGGAAGGCGCGGGCGCCCATTCTGCTAGTCCCTGAACGGCCGACGCGTCGCTATGGACGGAGGGTTGGCGCCGCCCAGGGAGGTCCCCCAGTGTCGCCAGCAGCTATGGTGCTCTCTGGAAAGGAGAGTTCAGCCCTGCGGGTGGCCCGAAGGTAGCGCATGAGCTGATTAAAGTTTTCGGGTTTGCACGCTTCAGTAATAGATGTGTGTGGCCCGAGGTAAGTGAGTCTGGCCCGCGTGAAGGCGGGACAGATGCTGACGAAATGCTCAGCGGTTTCGTCACCTGAGTTGCAGAAACTACAGGTGGCGTTGGTGGCGTTGCCCTGCAGGTACTGGTGCCTGGAGAAGCAGCCGTGACCAGAGAGGGTCATGGTGGCAGCCCGGATGTCTCTGCGCGAGAGGCGCAAGAGGAGCTTCCGGAGCTGGTGAGAGGGCTGAGGGACAGCGCCTCTGGATTGCCTGCAGTTCGTGCGGTTCGCCCAAGTCGAGCGGTGCTGAGTCCTGATCCACGCTTTGATGCGCGAGTCGATGACACAGCCAGGAATCGGGACAAGAGGTTCGGGGCCGAGAGAGGAGCCGGAGGCACCAACTTTTGCAAGGGTGTCAGCCAACTCATTTCCTCGGATCCCCACATGCCCCGGAACCCACTTAAGGGTAATTTTGTTGGCGGAACCCAACACATTGAGGAGTTTGATACAGTCAAGGACTGTAGCAGAGTTGGTGCTGCAGCCACTGATGGCGTGCAAGGCAGCTTGGCTGTCCGAATGGAAAATGATGTTCTTACCAGTAACGCCAGTGGCGAGAAGCTCTGCAGTGCAGGAGCTGATGGCCAGAACTTCATTTTGGAAAACACTGGAGTTGACCCCAGTGTATTGAGCGTGGGTAGCGATGACCCTCCCGTTCAGAAAGATTCCAACACCAAAGCCGGTGTTGGCTGACTGCTTAGAACCGTCGGTGTAGCAATGAAGCTCACCAGGGTTCCAATGGTCATTGATGTTATCGCGCGAGTCGATAGCTACGGAGTAGCGCTGTCTCAGGTTGAGCGTTGAGGCAATGCCATCGGTGAAGACGCGATTGGCCTGACACTCGTTGAGAAAGTTGAGGCACAGATCGCTATGCGGGACAAGGTTCCGCTTAGCAGGTGCTCTCATGTAAATGAATTTGACGCCGGCATCAATTAGACGCCGCGTCGTTCTAGCCGCCTCACCCCTGATGAAGAGGTCAAGAGGCGGAAGATTAAGAAAGGCCCCCATGCCAGCAAAGGGCGTGGACCTGGTGGCGTTGCAGATGAGCCTACACGCTCTGCCTTGGATCGTGTTGAGCAGGTCTGCATGGCTTTTGACCTGGGTAGCGCTAACCCAGACTCCACATCTAAGTTAGAAATTATCCACTTAACATTTTATAATGTTTCGAATAAACCCATTTATAACTTATTTCAACCTTTAGATGCACTGAATGAAGCACTCTATCTGATCTACAAAGAGAAGGGCGAAGCTGTGCTTGAACTTCTAAAAAAGGAAGGCCGATTTGCTCCAGAGCTGTATAATAGTGTAAGTACATTAGCCTACTGAAGCCTCCTCAGCAAAGACAAACGATTTGCTCAATTTGTAAAAAGAAATTTTCCGTGTATGGAATGTGCGATTTTTTTCAAATTGGAGAGACGATTCCTCAGTTAAATAGCAATTCTCTCAGCTGGGAATTAAAGATTTTTGTATGGAGGGTTGATTTCCATTCAGGGTAGTTCAGTTTTGCCAGATTTAGATGATAGTATATTTAGATTAAGTATTGGAGGCATTAGGAACATACATGCGCAACCCCTTAGTTTTAAACTGGGCATGCGGCTTAATTTTTAACCAAAAATGCGACTTACCTGTGAAAGAAACCTAAAGCAAAATAAGCATAATTTTGAGTAAACGACAGGAGTAACTATGACCGTCTTATTAAGCCTAAATACCTCGTCATCTAAGTAGTACTTCAGGAGGGCATTTTGCGACTTACCCCTTGGTCCAACACAATTTACAGTGGCCGGATCGTGGGTGTTGCGCATGTATGATTAGGCATGTGTTAGAAAAGTATTCTCAAGTAGATGCGTTCCAGCCAGAGTAAGTCTCGCTGTCCAACCCGCAGGAGTACAAGTATGTCACAGACAAGATACACGAATTTCAAACTCGAATGGAACGCAAACGCAGCCAAGAGGAGAGCATGCAGTTTAACCAGGCTTCAGACTATCGACCAGTTAGAGATTCGTCTAAGGAGCCCACCCTGACGCAGAATTCCATGTCGTCAACTTCCACTTTGACGCCAATGTCGGCTGTGGGCTCCTTAGCCGCTTCAACTGCTACCTCTGTGTCGATTGCGAACGGCGCCAATCATCATGTTGATTCGACTGCGCCATGCTGCACTTCTATGTCTGGCCCAGCTGCGATGTCTACTGCATCAGCTATGATGTCTTCGGCTCCTTCCACTGCCACGCTGGCTTCCACGGTCTCATCGGCAGCCTCTTATTCGTCTTTGTCGCAATCTTCTTTGTCCTCTTCGGCTACTTTAACTTCGTCGTTAGCGTCCACTGCAGCGTCCATAGCTGCCGCCGCCGCCGCCGCCGTGGGTTCAGCAGCCTCTGCATCGAATTCTTATTCCTCAAACTTGACCGCCAATTCACACTTGGACGGTCCATCGTCCTTGAACTCTTTGTCGTCCTTGTCGTCTGCTGGCGCTAATAGTAATGGAAATAATAATAATAGTAATAACAGCAACGGCAGTTCATCAACTCTCGCCAACTCTAACGTCACGCTATTGTCAACAATGTCCACTATATCCAGTTCGACAGCGCAACAATCGTCGGGTAATTCTTCCTCCTCCACCGGAGCCGAACTGCAGCTCAGAGCTCAGCTGCCAATGAATCAGCACACCACAGTGCCAATAAGGCCAGGGGCCACCGTTCGCGATCTATTAGAAAAGAAACTAACCACTAGAAGCTTGAAACCCGAGGACTGTCGGGTGTACATCAAAGAGACGCGAACTCCTGTACAATGGGATGCCGATGCAACCGAATTAGCTCAACAGCAGCATCTGAAAATAGTCGAACTAGTTGTCGAATCGAAAAATATCGATTCTCTCGCTAAGCGCAAACTGCAGTCTTATCATACCTTTCAACGGAAGACGTTCTTCACTACTATTGTGTATTGTTGCAAGTGTTCGAAAATCCTATTCAGCGGCTTTCGCTGCCAGACCTGTCAGGCTAGATATCATCAGCGCTGCTGCGACTCTGTGCTTTACATGCCCTGCCCAGTGAATAGTGGTCAGCCGCATCTGCAGGGCTCGGTGCGATACCCGGATGTTGACGGACTGTAAGTTGGCTAGTTATGTATGTGTTTTGACATGTACCTATTACCTATGCTGTTGCCTGTCGCTTGGACTGCTTCTGCATAGATTTTCGCGTTCTGCTAATCAATGCATAGGGTGTTTTATATCAATCAATAGGGGTGTTATATCTATCAATAGGGGTGTTATATCTATCAATAGGGGTGTTATATCTATCAATAGGGGTGTTATATCTATCAATAGGGGTGTTATATCTATCAATTGGGGTGTTATATCTATCAATTAGGGTGTTATATCTATCAATTGGGGTGTTATATCTATCAATTGGGGTGTTATATCTATCAATTGGGGTGTTATATCTATCAATTGGGGTGTTAGTGTTATATCTATCAATAGGGGTGTTATATCTATCTATAGGGGTGTTATATCTATCAATTGGGGTGTTATATCTATCAATTAGGGTGTTATATCTATCAATTGGGGTGTTATATCTATCAATTGGGGTGTTATATCTATCAATTGGGGTGTTATATCTATCAATTGGGGTGTTATATCTATCAATTGGGGTGTTATATCTATCAATTAGGGTGTTATATTTATCAGTTGGGGTGTTATATCAATCAATAGGGGTGTTATATCTATCAATTGGGGTGTTATATCTATCAATTGGGGTGTTATATCAATCAATAGGGGTGTTATATCTATCAATTGGGGTGTTATATCAATCAATAGGAGTGTTATATCTATCTATTGGGGTGTTATATCTATCAATAGGGGTGTTATATCTATCAATTGGGGTGTTATATCTATCAATTCGGGTATTATATCTAAGAATTGGGGTGCTATATCCATCAATAGGGGTCTTATATCTATCCATTAGGGTGTTATATCTATAGATGGTGGTCTTACTGCTTTAGTTATTTTTTAGACGTTAATATCTAGTTTAATTGCATTGCATATAAAATTGGTTATTATAATTTGCTAATAAATCTTATGGTTATTAATTGAGTGAATGATACTATCTTCAAGTTGATGTATTTGTTTAACTTTATCATGCACGTGTTCTCAATTTGTTTAAAACGCTTCTCCAAGCAGATTTACTTTAGTGAAGTTCACGCAGAGCACAAAATACGAATTATCTTATAGCAACGTCGTGCAGAACTTCGGCCAAAACGATCCCTCGATGCTGCTGCACAATCATCATCATCACCATCGCAATGTTGGCGGTGCCGCCGCCTACCGGCATCGGGGAGGCGGCGGTCACCAGCCTCACTATCCCACTCATAGCGCCGCCGCTGCCGCCGCTGCGGCGGCTGCCAAAACGCACCGGGAGCGATCGAGCTCTGCGCCAAACGTGTCCAATTTAAGCGTCAATGTCAGCAGGCAGGATGGCGGAAAGGTTTGTGCAACGCGTTTGGTTTTTTTTTTAGGAAAAAAAGTCTTTCAAGTGAGCGCCGCCACAGTTGTTTAATCTTTACGGACAACCAGTTTTGTTGTTTTGTTTCTTTTAAACTTTTGATTCTTTTTGCTGTCCTTACCACAACGCTACCCTTCTCAAGCCTGTGATGTCAATTTTTTATCGCCTTTTAATCGTAGACAGTAGAACAACTAACTAACCAATAATAATAATAATAATAATAATAATAAACAAAGGACTGCAACTTCGTCAGCCGCATCAACAAACTCTCGAAGCAATCGGACCAGATTTGCCAGTTTCCGGCGAAAGTTTCTGCTGCTACCGCCGCCGCCGCCGCCAATTCAGCGTCCTCAACTGCTATCGCTGCCTTCGCCTTCGCCTTCGCCTTCGCCTTCGACGTTGACGTTCGCAGCTCGACCGCGATTGTCGCCTCTATTAGAATCAGTTGGCGACCATAAATTCGACTGCAGTCATCGGGGCGAAACCCGCAACTTCAGGCAGGAGCCAATTGTGGAATTGGGCCGGTGTTTCAGTACGCCGAATGTGCGGCAGTTCATGTCCACCACTGCAGATGGGGATGGCCAAGCTAGCGCCGCGGCTGGCGTCTGTGTGAGCGCTGGGGTGTCTGGCATCATGGCATGGGGTGGCTGGTAGATATTGGTAGTGTAGATGGTAGATATTGGTAGTGTAGATGGTAGATATTGGTAGTGTAGATTGTAGATATTGGTAGTGTAGATGGTAGATATTGGTAGTGTAGATGGTAGATATTGGTAGTGTAGATTGTAGATATTGGTAGTGTAGATGGTAGATAATGGTAGTGTAGATGGTAGATATTGGTAGTGTAGATGGTAGATATTGCAGTGTTTGAGATGGATATTGCAGTGTTTAAGATGGATATTGTAGTGTTAGAGATGGATATTCCTGTCTTTGAGATGGATACTGTAGTGTTTGAGATGGATATTCAATGTTTGAGATGAATATTCAGTGTTTGAGAATTGAGATGGATATTCTAGTGTTTGAGATCGTCGATATTCTAGTGTTTGAAATGGATATTCAGTGTTTGAAATAGATATTCAGTTTTTGAGATGGATATTCAGTGTTTGAAATGGATATTCAGTGTTTGAGATAGATATTGCAGTGTTTGAGATGGATATTCAGTGTTTGAGATGGATAATCTAGTTTTTGAGATGGATATTCAGTGTTTGAAATAGATATTCAGTGTTTGAGATGGATATTCAGTGTTTGAAATGGATATTCAGTGTTTGAGATGGATATTGCAGTGTTTGAAATGGATATTCAGTGTTTGAGATGGATATTCAGTGTTTGAGATGGATATTCAGTGTTTGAGATGGATAATCTAGTGTTTGAGATGGATAATCTAGTGTTTGAGATGGATAATCTAGTGTTTGAGATGGATAATCTAGTGTTTGAGATGGATTATTTAGTGTTTAAGATGGATATTCCTGTCTTCGAGATAGATAATCTAGTGTTTAAGATGGATATTCTAGTGTTTGAGATGGATAATCTAGTGTTTAAGATGGATATTCTAGTGTTTGAGATGGATAATCTAGTGTTTGAGATGGATAATCTAGTGTTTGAGATGGATTATTTAGTGTTTAAGATGGATATTCTAGTGTTTGAGATGGATATTCTAGTGTTTAAGATGGATATTCTAGTGTTTGAGATGGATTATTTAGTGTTTAAGATGGATATTCTAGTGTTTGAGATGGATTATTTAGTGTTTAAGATGGATATTCCTGTCTTTGAGATGGAAATAGATATCGTACTGATCAATATTTCGACAGCTGTCAGTGTCCAAGTTCAGCCTTATCAGTAGACTTTTAGTTGGCAAGCCCTGAGCAATAATAGTTTTTAATAAGCAGGTTGCATAATTCTACAACTATAAATTTTGGCTAGCCCACCTCTAACTGCGGTCAGCACCTGGTAAGATCAGCGAAGTCGGACATTGTGGTAAATCGTTTCATATTTAATCGATTAATAATAAAAATATTCGACATTTTATTAAAAAGAGATTCAATTTATTTTATTGGCATTTTTCTTAGAATATTTCTCTAACAATTTATCCGTTTGCATTTTGCACAGTTATTGTGCATGCTATGTTTTCCAGTGTTTTCTGGCCTCTAATTTACTTTTTTTACTATCATATATACCGGCGATTGTTTGTATTAGAATTTGGCTTCGATTGTTTTCCTTAAATATTATCGAATAGAATTTGTTTACTGATTTTCTTAACAATTATTCTGTATTAAATTTCGTACAAAAACTAAGCGTCCAAGTATTTCAGCCTGGTATGCGTGCAATGCATTTAAAATTTGTACTTGTCCAAGGATGAGATAGCATGGATTCTAAAGCTGTCTATGGCCCAACCATAGGGTTTACCATAGACAGTTTGGGATTGGTCAAAATATTTCGGTTAGATGCCAGCCTTCCACTCCTGATGCTTTATATAAAACTCCGTGGAAGTTATTTATTAAAACTAACTATAGATTACAGTGAAATGCCACAGGCAGTTGTTCACTTAGTCTTTGTCGGGATAATAATAATAATAATTGAATGCTTTGGTTATTTTTTCGGTGTTTATTGCAATTTATTTTGAGACTGGTAATTTATGTGCATTTTTACTTCAACATTGAATCAACAAGTAGAGCGGAGTCGTTCAAAAATACTTTTTTCGGTAGTCGTTTAATTCTGTATCAAACTGAAAGCAAAACAATTATTCTGAGGCTAGATTCGTGCGGTAGAATAAAATGCGAAAAAAGAGAGCGTGTTTGAGAGAAGTGGGTCCTTTCGATCGTGTTATCGTGTACTTTTGCTGCAGAGCTCTAAAATGGATTTCGCGGCATCGAATGGGACGATTGGAATCAAGGCATGAAGCGGGTTCTGGGCCTGGCATCCAGGGAAGGATGGCTTACAAAAAAAGAAGAGACGAGAGCAGCAGAGAAGCAAAAGATGTTTGTGTTGCCCAGGAAATTAATGCACAGAGAGAGGCTGCTGCATGGACTAGAACGCAAAGGAACTGAGATAGAAATCCAGTCTGCAGGGAAGAGAGAAGGGATCTATAATGGAGGCCTGGGATTCAGTGTACGGAAAATGCGCGGTTTCTGGAGCAATATAGACAGCAACATTCTCCCCTTTCACCCCCTCTCTGTCGGTCCTGCTCTTTCCCCATTACATCCGGCTTCTCGCTCCCCTTCTCCACAACCGTTTGCTC
>NIVC01001893.1:0-32500 GCA_002269645.1 Macrostomum lignano | reverse complement strand
TCTTAGTGTCTGTCCTATCATCTGTCCTAGCGTCTGTCTTAGTGTCTGTCCTAGCGTCTGTCTTAGTGTCTGTCCTAGCGTCTGTCTTAGTGTCTGTCCTAGCGTCTGTCCTAGTGTCTGTCCTAGCGTCTGTCTTAGTGTCTGTCCTAGCGTCTGTCTTAGTGTCTGTCCTAGCGTCTGTCTTAGTGTCCGTCCTAGCGTCTGTCTTAGTGTCCGTCCTAGCGTCTGTCTTAGTGTCTGTCCTAGCGTCTGTCTTAGTGTCCGTCCTAGCGTCTGTCTTAGTGTCCGTCCTAGCGTCTGTCTTAGTGTCCGTCCTAGCGTCTGTCTTAGTGTCTGTCTTAGTGTCTGTCTTAGTGTCTGTCTTAGTGTCTGTCTTAGTGTCCGTCTTAGTGTCTGTCCTAGCGTCTGTCTTAGTGTCTGTCCTAGCGTCTGTCTTAGTGTCTGTCTTAGTGTCTGTCCTAGCGTCTGTCTTAGTGTCTGTCTTAGTGTCTGTCTTAGTGTCTTTTCTAGTGTCTGTCTTAGTGTCTGTCTTAGTGTCTGTCCTAGTGTCTGTCCTAGCGTCTGTCTTAGTGTCTGTCTTAGTGTCTGTCCTAGTGTCTGTCTTAGTGTCTGTCTTAGTGTCTGTCTTAGTGTCCGTCTTAGTGTCTGTCCTAGCGTCTGTCTTAGTGTCTGTCCTATCATCTGTCCTAGCGTCTGTCTTAGTGTCTGTCCTAGCGTCTGTCTTAGTGTCTGTCCTAGCGTCTGTCTTAGTGTCTGTCCTAGCGTCTGTCTTAGTGTCTGTCCTAGCGTCTGTCCTAGTGTCTGTCCTAGCGTCTGTCTTAGTGTCTGTCCTAGCGTCTGTCTTAGTGTCTGTCCTAGCGTCTGTCTTAGTGTCTGTCCTAGCGTCTGTCTTAGTGTCTGTCCTAGCGTCTGTCTTAGTGTCTGTCCTAGCGTCTGTCTTAGTGTCCGTCCTAGCGTCTGTCTTAGTGTCCGTCCTAGCGTCTGTCTTAGTGTCTGTCCTAGCGTCTGTCTTAGTGTCCGTCCTAGCGTCTGTCTTAGTGTCCGTCCTAGCGTCTGTCTTAGTGTCTGTCTTAGTGTCTGTCTTAGTGTCTGTCTTAGTGTCTGTCTTAGTGTCCGTCTTAGTGTCTGTCCTAGCGTCTGTCTTAGTGTCTGTCCTAGCGTCTGTCTTAGTGTCTGTCTTAGTGTCTGTCCTAGCGTCTGTCTTAGTGTCTGTCTTAGTGTCTGTCTTAGTGTCTTTTCTAGTGTCTGTCTTAGTGTCTGTCTTAGTGTCTGTCCTAGTGTCTGTCCTAGCGTCTGTCTTAGTGTCTGTCTTAGTGTCTGTCCTAGTGTCTGTCTTAGTGTCTGTCTTAGTGTCTGTCCTAGTGTCTGTCTTAGTGTCTGTCCTAGCGTCTGTCTTAGTGTCTGTCCTAGCATCTGTCTTAGTGTCTGTCTTAGTGTCTGTCCTAGCGTCTGTCTTAGTGTCTGTCTTAGTGTCTGTCTTAGTGTCTTTTCTAGTGTCTGTCTTAGTGTCTGTCTTAGTGTCTGTCCTAGTGTCTGTCCTAGCGTCTGTCTTAGTGTCTGTCTTAGTGTCCGTCCTAGTGTCTGTCTTAGTGTCTGTCTTAGTGTCTGTCCTAGTGTCTGTCTTAGTGTCTGTCCTAGCGTCTGTCTTAGTGTCTGTCCTAGCATCTGTCTTAGTGTCTGTCCTAGTGTCTGTCTTAGTGTCTGTCTTAAGTGTCTGTCCTAGCGTCTGTCTTAGTGTCTGTCCTAGCATCTGTCTTAGTGTCTGTCCTAGTGTCTGTCTTAGTGTCTGTCCTAGCGTCTGTCTTAGTGTCTGTCCTAGCATCTGTCTTAGTGTCTGTCCTAGTGTCTGTCTTAGTGTCTGTCTTAGTGTCTGTCCTAGTGTCTGTCTTAGTGTCTGTCTTAGTGTCTGTCCTAGCGTCTGTCTTAGTGTCCGTCCTATCATCTGTCCTAGTGTCTGTCTTAGTGTCTGTCCTAGCGTCTGTCTTAGTGTCTGTCCTAGTGTCTGTCTTAGTGTCTGTCCTAGTGTCTGTCTTAGTGTCTGTCCTAGTGTCTGTCTTAGTGTCTGTCCTAGCGTCTGTCTTAGTGTCCGTCCTAGTGTCTGTCTTAGTGTCTGTCTTAGTGTCTGTCCTAGTGTCTGTCTTAGTGTCTGTCCTAGCGTCTGTCTTAGTGTCTGTCCTAGCATCTGTCTTAGTGTCTGTCCTAGTGTCTGTCTTAGTGTCTGTCTTAAGTGTCTGTCCTAGCGTCTGTCTTAGTGTCTGTCCTAGCATCTGTCTTAGTGTCTGTCCTAGTGTCTGTCTTAGTGTCTGTCCTAGCGTCTGTCTTAGTGTCTGTCCTAGCATCTGTCTTAGTGTCTGTCCTAGTGTCTGTCTTAGTGTCTGTCTTAGTGTCTGTCCTAGTGTCTGTCTTAGTGTCTGTCTTAGTGTCTGTCTTAGTGTCTGTCCTAGCGTCTGTCTTAGTGTCTGTCCTAGCGTCTGTCTTAGTGTCCGTCCTATCATCTGTCCTAGTGTCTGTCTTAGTGTCTGTCCTAGCGTCTGTCTTAGTGTCTGTCCTAGTGTCTGTCTTAGTGTCTGTCCTAGTGTCTGTCTTAGTGTCTGTCCTAGTGTCTGTCTTAGTGTCTGTCCTAGCGTCTGTCTTAGTGTCCGTCCTAGCGTCTGTCTTAGTGTGTATTTCAACTCCTCCCGACACCCGCAGGCGCCCGAGGTGATTCGCATGAAAGACGACGATCCCTACACGGTGAAATCGGACGTGTACGCCTTCGGCGTTGTGCTGTACGAGCTGTGCAGCGGCCAGCTGCCCTACAACAAGCTGAGCAACAAGGATCTCATATTGTTTAAAGTTGGCAGCGGCCTGCTCAGGCCGGATATCAAAGATTTAAAGAAAGGAACGCCTAAACGCATACCGGAACTGATGACAAAGTGCGTTCAGTTCGATCGGGACCAGCGGCCCTCGTTTAAATTTGTGAGCCATTCTTGGTGTCTCTTGTTTGCGTACTTTTGAGTCTTTAACCCTTCCGTAGGCTGCCACCCCCTCCCCCCAAAACCATTCCCGTCGGCTGCCACCCCCCCAAAACCATTCCCGTCGGCTGCCACCCCCCCCCCCAAACCCTTCCCGTCGGCTGCCACCCTCCTCCCCCACAAACCCTTCCCGTCGGCTGCCACATTATCCCCCCAAACCCTTCCCGTCGGCTGCCACATTCCTTCCCGTCGGCTGCCACATTATCCCCCCAAACCCTTCCCGTCGGCTGCCACATCCTCCCCCCCAAACCCTTCCCGTCGGCTGCCACATCCTCCCCCACAAACCCTTCCCGTCGGCTGCCACATTATCCCCCCAAACCCTTCCCGTCGGCTGCCACCCCCTCCCCCGCAAACCCTTCCCGTCGGCTGCCACATTATCCCCCCAAACCCTTCCCGTCGGCTGCCACCCCCTCCCCCGCAAACCCTTCCCGTCGGCTGCCACATCCTCCCCCCAAACCCTTCCCGTCGGCTGCCACCCCTCACCCCAAAACCCTTTGCTAGCCTTATAGTTTATTAAATATGTTGCACTCCCGTAGGTCCTTGAGGAGCTGGAAGGCGCTCTGCAGCTGCTGCCGCGCATTCAGCGGTCAAGCAGCGAGCCGACGTTAAACAGAAGTAATTTTTATTACAAACCGGATGACTCCGATCTGATATTTGCCCAGTCGCCCATGACTCCCATGACTGGCCTGGGCGGCGAGCAGAACTTTGTCTATCCGTCAATTTATTAAGGAAATTTTCAACTGAATAACGGACTGACTCAAAAATTGATTATACACACACTATTTCACTAGATTGTTTTCATAATTATGATCAGTAAAAAGCTGTAAGTGTCTTGTGCGCCAGTATCCCTGTGATTGTAATACTTATATTTATTTATGTGTTAACTTTAATTTCACCTTTTGCGTTTATAATCTAATCTCATCAACTTAACAACGAATTTGAGTTATGAAGTTTTGCTCCTGCGAATCAATATATTAATTTAGTAAATTCAATTTATTCAAAATATTAACTAAACATCGAACCTGTTGATTGATGTCGATTTGTGTCCCTCTCGCATAGGCCCATTGTCCCATTGTGTCCAAAGTATCCAAAACTATTCTAGGGTTTTTCGTCTAACAGTTTAATAAAGAAATTTTGCTTTTCAGTAAAATTTACTGTTTGTGTATTTATTTGTAGGTACATGTTATATGTACAAATTAAGTGCTGCAGTACACGATCAATGTACTTTAAATTCGGCCATTGTATGCTTTGCGCAGTTTGAACTTGTTTCTATCATAGTACCTTGTCTATTTTTACAAATTTCGTTAAAATACACAATTAAGTACGTGTTGTTTTAATGCTTTGCGTCCTATTGTATAATTGTGCATCTCATTGTTGCTTTTATGGCATGGCATTGTACTTTTTATGGCATGGCATTGTCCTAAGTCATCTATCAGCAATTCCCATTGAGTCATTAGTCATTTATCAGCAATTCCCATTGACTCATTGAGTCATTAGTCATCTATCAGCAGTCCCATTGACTCATTGAGTCATTAGTCATCTATCAGCAATTCCCATTGAGTCATTAGTCATCTATCAGCAGTCCCATTGACTCATTGAGTCATTAGTCATCTATCAGCAGTCCCATTGACTCATTGAGTCATTAGTCATCTATCAGCAATTCCCATTGAGTCATTAGTCATCTATCAGCAGTCCCATTGACTCATTGAGTCATTAGTCATCTATCAGCAGTCCCATTGACTCATTGAGTCATTAGTCATCTATCAGCAATTCCCATTGAGTCATTAGTCATCTATCAGCAGTCCCATTGACTCATTGAGTCATTAGTCATCTATCAGCAATCCCCATTGAGTCCTTAGTCATCTATCAGCAATCCCCATTGAGTCCTTAGTCATCTATCAGCAATTCCCATTGAGTCATTAGTCATCCATCAGCAATCGAAGTCATTCAAGTTTTCACTCACATCTTCAAGAATAGCTTTTTGTTGTCTATGTTTCCGATTTCGATTACCCCGATCGCATTGAAAGTACTTGGATTTCTTGCATGCCCATTCTGCAAGAAGCTATTAATAGCTGAATAGACAATTCTAATTGTAACAAAAGACAGAATTCTCTCTGACTAAAAAGCAACATGTCTGACAGCGAGGAGCAGCAAAACCTGCTGGAGCAGCCGTTCGATCAGCCGTCCGGAGGCGACGGCACTAAGAAACTCGACGACGATTTTGAAGCTCTTGAAAGCGCTTTCGGCACGGGGGACCAGGCCCCGGCCAGTGCTTCGCCCCCAGCCCAGCCGGAGCAGCAACCGGTTCAGCAGGAGGAGCAGAAACAGCCACAGGAAACGTCTGATTCCGATCCCAACAAGATGCTACTCTGCTGCTCCTATTTGGAGAGGGCCGATCCGCGTTTGAAATCGCTTCTACTCTGGTCGGATCCGAAGCGTTCGGGCGCTGTACTGTTCTCGTCTCTGACGCTGCTATGGGCCTGCATGTCGCTGTCGTTTGTATCCGTGCTGGCTTACCTTGGCCTGGCCGCTCTGCTCTGCACTTGCGCTGTTCGACTCTACGCTTTTACTGTTAAACGCGGAGTTGCTGGAACTGGCAGCGGCGGTGAACAGCAGCAGCAGCAGCAGCAGCAGGACCTACTGGCCTGTCTGAGCGAACCGATCCGTCTGCCTCGTGATTGCGTCATTAACTTCGTAGACAGTCGTCTGGCTTGCATGGAGCGCGACGTTAATGTGCTGCTAGATTTGCTACTGTTTCGCGATTCGGTTCGCACGCTGAAATTCTTCTGCTGTCTAATTGTGCTGACATACGTTGGCAGCTGGTTCAACGCTCTGACCCTGGTTAGCTTTGCTCTGGTCAGCTCATTCTGCCTGCCCAAGGCTTACAGCGTCTATTACAAGAAGGTTGACGCTGTACTCGTCCAACTGCTCGACCGCTATCGCCAGGTTAACGCCACTATTCGGGCCTCGATTCCGTTTGGCAAGGAGAAGAAGAATTAAAGCAACAGTTTAATTGGAGAAACAGTGAAGATTTGCGACGATACATTGATTGATAGTAGATTGCTGATGGATTCCATTGGTTTAGGGCGTGTGTGTGTTTTTGTTCACTGGGTTTGTGTTCGTTTTTGTTTTTTTTTTTTTATCCTGCACATTAATTTATTGTTTTTTGTCTCATTTTTTAACAAAAAAGCAAACGTGTTTTCTTTTCAATTGTAAGCGCTTCTAAAGAAGTCTCTAAAATTAGATAAGACCCATATAAACGTTTTCTAAACTATATTTTTCTCTGCTAGTTCTATCGCTTAAATTTCTATTTTGTTTTGAACCCAATTGTAACCATTTTTACTGTGCTATGTTTATTATTAATTCTTTATCTTTTAATAATCTATATTTCATATTTAAATATGGTATACACAGCATCTGTGTTAGACTGACACTATCTGGGATCGTATTGTCGCCATCCGTATGCATGTAAATATTGATTCATTATAAATCACATCTTTTTAAATAGTACCTTAATATCTATGCACCGGATCTATACAAAACTGGAGTAAACAATAATTTTGTTGTTTCATCAAACTTATTTCAGCAAAATCGGATATATGCTACTTATCGCTCTGAAAAGCAAGCTACAGTAGTAGTATGTCCACGCTTGAAGTAGAAATTCGACCTTTAAATCTCTGTTGTACTTGTACTACAAATTTAGCTTCTCCGTGACTTGAGCTTAATTAATTAAAAGTGCATCTGTATTCCAAGCACACCTGTACAGCAGACACGTTTGCACAGCTGTGAATAAAGAAACCCTGCTTATGGTATCACTAAGCAAATACTGACTGTCAATTAACTAAGCTGATTGTTGTAAGCCATTTGCGTTATATTTTGTTTACTTTACTTAATAACAAACGTAATATACATCGCCGAATATATTTACTGAAGTGGTATGTTTCTTAGCTATCGATTCTCTGACCCTAACTAACGTCAAGCTTAATTTAGGATTACATATTGATCCTTCTTACGAGTTTCTATAGGCTTTGTAGGCTGTTGTAATATTGTTTTATTTTATTGACACAGTAAGTGCTAAAAGTTTCATTGTTTTTGCGGTGTTTGGTTAAAAACTATTTCGACTTTTTCCCCTCAAAAAATTACATTGACGTCTTTTTTATTCATCTAATTTGTTTGTTTATCTAAAGTTGTTCTAAAAATGTTGGTCATTTAAAGCGATTCTCTGTTAATAATCACATTATATCTTAGTAGACTACTACTGCTACTTTTGCTGCTTGTTATAATAATGATTACTAATGTTCGAGTAAAACGTAGTTAAATTCCCCATTTAAAGTGCGACTTTTTTTAGCAAGGACGGACGATAGAATCCTAATTCTTTGAACGTAAAGCTTTATGAATATCGATAGAGCAATAAGAAAAGCACAATATATAAAAAAATAAACACGGGATCTGCCTCCTATCAAAAGCAATAACATTTTTTGCGCTGAAAAAATGAAAACTTCCAATCTCCGTAGTGTATTTTTTCGGGAAAACCTGCCTTCTAAATTTTCTAAGAAACGAGGTTTCCCGTCCTTCTACTTAAGTCGTCCTTGCTTTTCAGCTGTAGCAGTCGATAATTAGGGTTTAAGACGTCTTGAAACTGATGAACACCAACCCACCCACTCTGTACGCTGAATGTACTGGCTAGCAGCGAGAGAGTTAATTTAGGCTTGCTTTCACTCCACACGCACATTGAAAGCCAGTATCGATTGCATACGGTCGATAACAGTAAAGGGTTATAAAGATTGGGGTAGACATTTTACGGCCTACTAGAAAATCGATAAAAAACTGTCAGGCCAACGCGCGCACGCAAGACTTCTGTCCAATGTTCAACAATTGTGAACCAGCGGCGATAAAGTGCGTGAAAAGCTCTCACCCACCCCAACGCTTACGCGCACCCCACATTAACCCCAACCCCATTTGTGATAAAATAAGTCTAAGCCTAATAACAACTCATCCACTCTACTATCGCTGACAGATCCGATACAGAAAATCGATAAGAAACCTACAAATTAAAGTACCCCGTCTACGGAACGCGTCACCGTTTTACAACTTCGAATCCAACATTCAATCCTTTTTGTTTCTTGTCCTTTTGTCGTTGAAGTATATTAAAGTTAGTATTTGTTTTTTGGATTTTCTTCCCACCGAAACTGTACGTGGTCATCAAAAGTTTTTGTCTTTAACTAATTTTTTTTAAATTGCAGGGTCTTTGTAAATTGTGTCAAATCGCTAATTAGTTCACACACGGTTCCGCTAAAACCCATATATACACACTTATTATGCCGGCCATTAGCGCTTAACACAAATCGATATTTGCCCGTCATTGTTAAAAATCTCAACACTTATCCAATATTTTAATTTTGTTATGCTTTTGAAAAAAAAACGATTTTATTATTATCAACAGCTATAACAATAATTATGCTTTTCGGCTTCGGAAACTTTTTTATAAGAACCTGCCGCGTCAGCAAATATTTCTGCAAGCTACTGATAAATTTACAGAAAAATTAAAACAGTAATGAAAGCGCAACTTTTTATTCGTCCTCCTTAAAGTAACTCCCAATTTCCACGCTATTTGTGATTAAAGGAAACGTTATAAGTTTTTTTGATATTGGATTTGTCTTGATTCTTTTGTTATTATGAGGCTTTTTTTCGTTCGTTGAATAAAGTCCCATTCAACCTTGGCATCAAGCGCGTTATCTTGTGCATCAAGTTATGCATCAAGCTAACACGCGCTTGATGCATCAAGCATCATTGTTTAGCAATTTGACGATCATTATGCACATTTTTAATGCAGAACAATCCATTACTACAAACAATGCATTGTCTGTAGGATCGTCAAACAGAAAAACAATGCAAAGAATCAGCGGTCGCAGCACGTGACGCACTGGGACCGCTGATTATTTATCCATTGCTTGATGCAAGATGCATCAAGATGCATTGCTTGATGCTTGATGCAAGCTTGTGCATCAAGCTAACACGCTGAGTTATCACTCAGCGTGTTAGCAGCTCTTGGCATATGCATAAGGTATACAAACAAGTTTTAAACATCTCAAGAAGCAAGGCTTATGTGTAAGAGAGTGCTTTTAGGATTTAATGGATCATTTTGATGTGTGTTTAAAAGCCGTTTATAGTGTGTCAACGATTGTAGAATTGGGCTTGAAAGTCAATATTTAAAGCCTAGTGTTTTGGGCACATCAATCATTTAAATTTTTTTCTAGAATTCCTGGATGTTTTCAAAACAGATGGTTTAAAATCGGAACCTACCAGTTTAAGAGATTTTCAATATATCTGTGTACGAAATCCTGGTTTGATGAATCGTCGAAAGATGGTTTTGCACTTTTGTCAGACTTGAACGTCAAGCAAGCAGCTGCTTTGCGAGAGAAAATTCTAGCAAGCATTCTCAGACGGCTTAGCGAGTTTTTTTCCCGGTTCAATATTTTCCAGGAAGTTTCTCAGCCTCAGCTAAGCTGATTTGACTTAACAGTCCGCGTTTTATAAATCGATTTCTTGGATTAGGCTTAAACAGACTCAAGCTATGTTATAATCAGCATTCATATAGACCTGTCAATTCAATAGGAATTTTCATAAGTGCTTATAGGGGGAACTGAAAAAGTAAAACATCTGGAACTTCTTGAGTGTATAATGAATGCACGAAAAGAGTTTTGGATTGATTTCGTTCTCTGATACATGTATACTCGTAGGTCCTGAGGTAGATGACCTATATGTATGGGGGCATGCGTTTGCCACCACACTGCTCGCTTATACATTTCGTGCGCTTTTCAAGTCCCTATGGCAGTATATGAAATAATACGACTACTATAAACCCTCACCTATCAGTGCAACCATGCAGGGCAGGCAGCAGGGCGAGAGGCTCCTAAATCGCTTTAGCTGCAACATATTTCTGCGCGGCAGGAAAGATCTCTCTCTCTCTCTTCAATCAATGGGAGCTTGTATCTAAGTGTGTTCTTAACTTCCCTCTTGGCATTGGCATGCTGCACGACTTATATAGTGAAGGAAAAGCCCCTTTCATTGCACGCCGGGACATTTTACGTGGCGATTATCGCTTTCCATACGGTTACCTGCAAGGCATGCGCGGCGTTTTGTACAATTAGCCCTTGCAATTTCTATACAAATCTTCCAGCTCTGATCCTGCACACCAAGCCTATAAGCATAACCTCATTCACGTCACGCGCCGCATGGATATAGACGCTTTCTATTGGGCCACTAGCTATTTAGGAGGAAACGACTTGACTTAAAGAAGTGCTGAGGGAAGCCATTGCAGAGAGAAAAACTTAACAAAGGCCTAAAGCTGCAGGTTGCTTTCCATTTCTGCGCGTACATGTACTATTTGAGACCAACTTAAAGTAGAAATTTCTAGCAGAGTTTCATGACATCGCCAGAGCAAGCTGTTGTCGATGCCGATCTAATCTGGTTGGACAGTAGCGATCAGGAATTAGTTAGAACTGTACACTGTCCAACGGCTGCTAACGACGAGGATGAAATAGCCTGCGACGCTGATGCTACTGAGAAGGGTGAGAACGATTTTGCATGTTTCACTTTACAAAGACTTCGTGTAGTCTTTTAAAATAATTTGACTTAATTTGTACTTCTTGAGAAACTTTAGAAACTATGAGCTCGTGCATGTGTATGCGTGTTTAATGCATGGATTGAATTATTTGACACTATCTTAGAGCAGAATAATAATGATCTCAAGGCTGGAATGAAATTCCTGTAATGAAACGCTGACCAATTACCATTCAAATTTATTTTTATAATTCGATTTTAGTCATGACAAGTAAGAAACAAAGTTAAATCAGTATCTGATCATGGTCGTTTCATGTGCATTCTAGGGATAGAAAGTCCGAAGCTGAAATTGATGGCTCCGAGGCGAGCGAAGCGAGGTACTTGGTATCAGCAGGTATCAGATATCAGGACAATAGACTACAGATTCATTACATAAATATATAGATACACTTGATAAACGCCAAAGGAGGATTTTAATATCAAGCGCAAGGATTTTGCTTAACAACGAACGTTATTCATTGAAGTTACGAGCGCCTACTCCAGTTAGGATTATAAGAATAAACAGCGAGACAAACATAAATTAGGTTTTTGAATATAATATAGCAGTGAATTAAAGCTGATTACTCAATTGCATTATCGGTTTTGCTTTCTGATGTGAATTCACTTGGTTCAACGTCATCAGTACTTGACTTTCTGTTCTCCCTTTCGTCTGTTTGTACTTGCTCGTTAGTGTCTTTGCTAACGTCAACAGCAACGTCGCTGGAGGCAGTGGAACTGAGGACATTGCCGCTACCAACGCCCTCAGCTTCCGTATTAACTTTGTTGCTTGCATCAGGATCTGTATCGCTAAAGTAGATTAAAATAAAGAAAAATAATAGTAGAAGATGCAAACCAGCATCGAAGCAAAATACTATACCAGGAAAAGTTTCGACTGTCGCTTTGTAGATTAACATAAACAGAGTCGGTCCTATAAGACTTCCTATGATTTCCGCGCAGGAAATGAACGAGAATGCCTGTCCAATCTCAGCCTCATCCACCAGCTTGGAGATCATCGATTTTGTCGCAGAAACAATGAAACCGCCAAAGCAGCCGATCACAGCGCTAAAAAACATCAACCACGTTGTCTGCGCTAAGCTGATGATCACTAAGCGAGTACTCTTCATCAGAAGACCGAATATTACAAGAATGGAGTCGCGCGGGCCAATGAAGCGCGTGAGCAGGGGCAAAATGAGCACCAGGTTGAGTCCCATGCACGCGAAGTACACCGATAAATAATAGCCGTAGTACTGACCTGGCCAGCTCAATGGAGAGTGCTTTACAAACAACAATAGCACGTCCTGCTCTCCTTGTTTTCCAATATGGTTTATGCACAACGTAGTTAATAAAAATAAAATTATGACCTGCTGTGGACGTCTTTGCAGTAGGAAGCCGATAGAGTCTCGCACAGAGAGGCTCCTGGTGGCGGTGTTCACACACGGACACGCCAGCTGAAGACAGCCGGCTCCGTCTGTGGACTCCACGGACTCGACGACAAACAACACGATGATCAGCTCGAGCACGAGGTTGACAACCAAGATGACGATCAGCATGGAATAGACGCTGCCGAAACTCTGAAACACGCCGGTAAGCAAAGATCCCACGAAGATGCCGAAGAAGTTCATTGCTACAAGTCGACCAAGAAGCTTCGTTCGATCCTCGCGGCTGCTTGTGTCGGCCACGTAGCTGCTGCAGGCCATGGTCATGACCGTAGACTTGCCGAAGAAGCCGTACACAGTAGCGCCGACCATCACCCAGACGAGAGTCGCGGCGCCTCCGACCGCGCTACCGACAGCGAAGCAGCCGACAGCGAGAACAGCGCCAAGAGGAGGCAGCATCATCGGGTACTTGCGACCCACGCGGTCGCTCCACGATCCGGCAAAAAAGCAGAAGAACACGGCCGGCAGGTTAAAGAGTACACGGTACAGCAACAGGTACTTGGACGCCTCCCGCTGTACCTTGTTCTCTTCGTTGGCCGTCATGTGATGCTTGCCAATCAAGTTCCAGTCGTCGGAATCGCACTCAGTCTTGGACATGCCCTCTCCGATGCACACCCGCTGATAGATATAGATTCGAATTGACGGCTGCAGCAGACTCTCGGAAGCTTTGTAGACAAAGAACACCAGCATCACAATGTAGGACGGATGCGGCGTTTTGCATAGTCCGTCAGCATCCTGCTTCCTAGTGACGCAGGCTCTTGAAAGTTTCAGTCTTTACGCGTTTAAGTTAATGCTTGCTCGGAACTCTGAATTATCTATTTACTGAGTGCTATTCCTATGGTAGTTCGATCTATTTGAATCAGAACTACAAAGCCTAAAATGGCAGTTGCCGCCCAGTTTCGTACCGCGAACTCCACAGTTAAAAGCCAACTTTTGAAACAGCAAAATAGCTCGTAAACTCGTGCTATTATTTCCATTTGATATATTCTACTTCCGGAACAGAATTGAGACTGATAATACCCTAAGTTTACATCGTTCTGCATAATGCGTTAGGCCCTCACCGCCAGCAATCATTAATCAAGCGATTCTTGAATGGCAATCACGCTGGCTTAAAAAATTAGACCAGATTTTTCCAACCATCGTGTATGCAACTATTGCACAGGCAGAATATCTGTAGATGACCAGCTAAAATGATCATATAATTTTGGTGTATTTAAATGTCAGATCTTAGAGAGTTACTGATTTCATTGCATTAGATATGATTATTTGGTATATTCTTAAAAGCTTCAATGATTTTACGTTTAGTTGTACTTGTATTAATAATGAAACTCTAATGCGCAGTTTTAAACTTCTCTGTAGCAACATTAATTTAATTTGATTGTGAATAAATACACACAATATGATCGAATATGATAAATTCTGATCAAAACGAAAACGGGCAATGAAATTTTAACATTTTTATATTCTTAGACAAATTAAACGTAAAATATATATATCAAACAGATAAACAGTATCACCGGGACTTGCTTTCTGGATTGACTTCAACGTTATCCTCCACGTCCTTCGAGCTTGCTGCTTCTGCCTTTTGATTTACTGCATGCAATTCGTTGGTACTTAAATCGCTTTTGCTACTCTTTTCACAATCAAGGTCGTTAGTTCCGGTATCAATGGCGTCAGCTTGATTGTCATTAGCAATGGATTTTTCTACGGCCTTTACGTCACTACCACTTTCGTCAACTGAGCTGACTTGGATTTCGCTTGCTTCATCACGTCTGTTAGTTTCTGGTGCACTTTCGGCGTTGGCATCTTCTGGACTTATGGACTTGACATCTCCATTCTCGTAGACTTTGATATCGCCTTTGGTTAAGTAGATTCGGAAGAAACAACATAGCAACAGAATCTGAACCCCGGCATCCAGACAGAACACCGAGCCTGGAAAGATGTCCACGGTAGAGGCATAGATAGGCGAGAACAGCGAGGGTCCAACCAGGCTTGCAACGGATTCTGCGCAGGACAGCAATGAGAACGTCTGACCAATTTCTGACTCCTCAACTAGCTTCGAAGTCATTGATTTTATTGCAGATACAATGAAACCAGCGAAGCAGCCTAGAACAGCGCTGGAGTAAAGCATTAAAGTTGAAGTTGCGGTGCCAATTATCACCATCCGAATGATTTTCATAAATAAGCCGACCATGACGAGTACGGAGTCGCGCAGATCCATCCAGCGCATCATAATTGGCAGGATGACCACTAGGTTGAGTCCCATGCTGGCATAGTACACTGACAGATAGTAACCGTAGAAATGACCCGGCCAGTTGAACGGTTCGTGCTTTGATAACAACAAAAGTACGTCGTGCTCGCCTTGCTTGCATATTTGGTTAACACACAATGACACAAACAAGAACAGCAACAGTAGTTGTTGCGGCCTTCGACGAAGCAGAAATCCGATGGAATCGCGAATTGCCCAGCTTTTAGTGTCGGTGTTCATGCACGGACAGACCAACTGGTAGCAGCTAGCGCTCTCGGCGGACTCTACAGACTCGTGGACAAATAAGACAATTGTCAACTCGATGGCTAAGTTAATTACCAAGACGACTAGGAGCATGGAGTTGACGCTGTTAAAGCATTGAAATATACTTGTGAGCAGTGATCCAACGAAAACGCCGAAGAAGTTCATAGCAAGCAACCGCCCTAGCAGCTTTGTTCGATCCTCAGCATTGCTGATGTCGGCGACGTAGCTGCTACAGGCAATGGTCATGACCGTGGACTTGCCGAAAAGCCGTACACTGCGGCTCCGGCCATCACCCAGCCTAGATTTGTGGAGTCATCGATTGCACTGCTAGCGCCGTAGCAAACTGTTGCTAAAATAGCTCCCAACGGCGGCAGCATCATGGGATACTTGCGGCCAACTCGATCACTCCACGAGCCGGCGAACACGCTGAAGAACACAGCCGGCAGGTTCACCAGCATGCGGTAGGCCAAGAGGTATTTGGATGCCGTACGCTGAACGATACTCTGCTGTTCGTCCGTCATGTGCAGTCGATTCTTTGATTGAGAGTCGCCTTGGGAGTGCGACTCGCACACGGCTAAGGATATTCCTTTGCTCATGCACACCTGCTGGTAAACGTAGATTCGAACAGACGGCTGCAGCAGACTCTCGGAAGTTTTGCAAAAGAACAGCACCATCATAACTAGGTAAGATGAAATTATGTGCCTTTTGTTTGCTGCCAGCATAATTGAAGATGCTTTTCAAATAAATAACTCCATGTATTTCCATTTCAATAGTTAGTGCAGAAAAAAGTGAATACTTTCAAACAATTATGCTGATTCAAGTCAATTCAAAATACGAGCTTTTTGCAACACCATCTATGGCTAAATCATGTCTTAAATTCCATAAAAAACGATTATATTCAAGGCACCAAGCATCGAATATCTGATTTTGGAATGAAGCAGCCCTCTTGACCCGCCGTCGAGTTGTTTGGTTGGCTCTGACAGTGGTGCTGCATAGATCATGACGTTCTTTGCCGCAACGAGCCACACTCCCGTCTCCATGGACTTTAAGTACAGCATGCGGATTGCTGAGTGGGATCGACCAAATCGACGGGCAACTTCTTGAATCGACAAACCGCGGCATCGAGCATACCAGCGTTCTCCGTCAGTTATTCGTCGAACCATTGCGTCAACAGATAAATGGACTCTTCTTAAATCGCTTCTTCCTCAAACATACGAGTAGACCTTGTTCTGTCAATGGTTGTTCTCAACAAGCGTCTCACAAGCGTGCCACTCAACTGAGAGACAGGGACAATTTTGACTGTTGATGAGTACAGCTTCTTAAAGAAGTAGAGATAAGCTCGTACGAGCTAGTAAAACTTCATACGCTCGTAAGAGTGCAATACCCTGGATCGAATCTTTTGGCCCCTGGAAATGCGAACCATCTTTCATTGCAGGCTGTACTATTGAAGTAAGGCAATCTAAAGTCAAACAAGATCCGTCTGGAACATCTATTTTTGCATCACAATCTTTTCAAGCAAGAGAACCATTACGAAATCGTCATTTCTGCTTCCCAACTGTTCGACGCTCAGCCGCTAACAAGCCGCAAATCCCAGCTGTAATTGCCCTGGTGGACCAGTTGTCCTTTCTCAGAGGCATGCAATTCGAAGTGACTTTGGCTTAAGTGGGATAAATTGCGGTGCCGGAAATCTGCATATTCAGACGTACGAGCGAATATAAAAGGACAAGAAGCAAGCAGAAAACAACTGTATTCAGAGGACAAAGAGGACATTCAAGGAGACTATTTTAATCCGTTTCACCTGTCTCTAAGCTCTGCAACCATGCCGCCACCGACAGCTCAACCGATGGGCTCCAGAGGTAGCAGCCGCGGTGGCAGTCTTCGACCGCACGGAGTTGGCAAGTGTAGGGAAAAAGTCAAAAATGTTTTCTAGTTCCACTTGTTTTCGAAAGTCGTTTTCAATAAAAAAGACAAAATCAAATTTGATTAAAAACGATTTTTATTAGCTATTCTATTTTGAAGCTATATACTTTTGACTTAATAATTTTTCTAAAACTTCTATTTTGTTTTTTTCTATGTTTAAAACACGACAATACGTAATATTTTTAATTTATTCAAAAGAAATCTGAGTTCAGCCGCAATAAAAATGACCCCCACGTAATACACCAAAGCTACTACAGTATAGGATGTACAATCTTTGTTATAATTGGTCTCATGGGCTGTTACACAAAACCTGCATATGTGTTATATATTTTGTCTAGGGATATCCAACCCAAGCATACATGTAGTATGTATGCAAGTATGTATGCATGTAGGCATGTATGTATGTAGTGTAGTGTAGTGTAGTATAGTACAGTATATGCAAATATTACTCTTATACGCACAATCTGTTGACAAGCCATGACCATACTTCTTTTAGATTATTTACTGGTTTAACTACTAACTATACGCTTGAAAAACCATGTCATAAGTAGTTTTAAGGCGTTTTAATATGAAAAATGTTTTTCTCACGATTGGAAACTAATGCTCTGAAATGACGGTCACAACCGATCTTATTTGTCGAATTCCTTCCCAGCAGGTGTACCAGGCGCCCTGCTCGAAGCCGACCTGCCGAGCATCAAGCTCAAGCGCATCCCCGGAGTCGTGGTGCCCACCGTGCCGGCCGCCGCCAACGCTCTCACGGCGGCCGCAGCTAGGATTGTCAGCGTTGAACCCAGCGGAGGCGTCGGCAGCGGCGGTGCCGATCTGAGCGGAAGTGTCGGCGGACACGGCCGGTGCGGCAGGGCGGACTCCGGCTCCACCGGCTCTCGTCGAAGTCGCCGACGCCGTTTAGCTGCGCTGGCCGCCTTCCGCGAGCCGGACGTCATGGAAGAGGCTCGGGCGCAACGATTGCGCAGAAAATTTCACGAGAAACTCGGCCAGAAAGCAGACTCAAAATACGAACTCGTGGCCGGCTTTCACCTGGACGACGGCATCATTTTGTCTTATCGAGCTTACCGAACCCGAATTCATTTTGAGCTGACTGAACGACGTAGAAAGATTTTATGCCGATATTATCGAAGCGGCGAGCAGGAAGTGCTGCTGTACGTTGACCGGTCCGAGTTTGAGTATTACAGCCCGGTGCCCTGCTACCGGCCACCCGCTCAGCCACCAACGATGCCGCCTTCCACACCAAGGCGTCAGAAGTCCGCGCAGCCCCAGACTCCAGCTCTGTCCGGTGTCCACAACAACGGACTTGGCTGTTTCAGCTGTGCTGGATGATGCATTCGATGCCTAAACTGATATAGCTACACCCAAGGTCCTCCGGCACTAATAAAGCCTTTCCAGACCAAATATAAGGCTTTAAATGCAGAGGCCTCTATACATGTCTGGGATCGTTTTGCTAAACACGAACCAACACTCGAATTCAATTATTCATAATTCTTTGAGGAGTTTTACCTTGACGTCTGTCTATAAGGCTGCGAAAGACAATTCTAGTTTGGCCATAGACATACTCGTAATACTGAAGTATTTATACCAGAAGCCAACGTATTAAACATTCGCCGACACTTATTCAGACACTTCTACAGACACTTTAGTTTCTGTCGTACGAATCGTAGGAACAAGCATTAAAATTGTTTATTCCTTACAAACTACCAGTAAACTACTTTATTTTAAGCTTTTTTTTGCTTTATTTTATTAAATATGAATCATGAAATTTGTTATTCTGCATAGATTCTCTTCACGTGAAGAAGAATGTTAAATTTGTCCAGGACACTTCCTAATTCATATTTAATAAAATAAAGCAAAAAAAGCTTAAAATAAAGTAGTTTACTGGTAGTTTGTAAGGAATAAACAATTTTAATGCTTGTTCCTACGATTCGTACGACAGAAACTAAAGTGTCTGTAGAAGTGTCTGAATAAGTGTCGGCGAATGTTTAATACGCCAGAAGCCAATCTACGCTCGTAATGAAATACATAATTGATCTGAGTGGCATATTTGAATATTTGACTGAGTAGTGAGTATGACATACGGCTTCCATATCTAGGGTAGGTCTGAGTAGAAGTTTGCTAGATAAATTTGGTTCAAATGAAAAATTTGAAGACTAAACAGACTAAATGAAATAGGCTGAAACTTCTGTGGCCAAACTAGTATTCTCTTCACAGATGAGATGGTATGCATATTGAATTAAATTTATGAACTTAAATTGAATGAATATCTGATTGCATAGACGTATTTTGACGCAAAAAGACCGTACATGTGCCTCCGAGAAGGCAGATTCTGGCTAAAAAATATCTTTATTTGGGGGGTCGGAGACCGGATTTGGGAAAGTTTATTAACAAAATAAAATAATTCCGATTAGAAAAAAAAGCAAGACAGATGTGAGTAATCTGAGAAATATTTTGGTAAATAGTGTAGATTAAAAAAGCAGAGAAATTTCTTTTAGAGAGGGATAAACATAAATTACGTGAGCTGGTTGTTGAATTATTTTTTAAATCAGTTAATGGTGCAGTGAGCAATTATCGTGGGCATACAGAAATATTTTTATATTTTAGCTTGACAGCAATAACGCAAGCAATCAAGTGAGGCACTGGTAACAGACCCGCATTTTCGGGTAAAAATGTAATTTTGCGTATGCATATAGCATATAAATAATACTAAATAACGTGTGCAGTACGGATCACGTACCACGAAATCATATTACATTCGAATTACGAGCATGTCATTCTAAAAGTACGCATGTAAATTTAAACGGAAACAGGCACAGTTTTTTTCTGATGAAGAATTTATAAAAAAATAGCTTCTTTTTGATCTGTAATTATTTTGCTGATCAACAGCAGTATGAACTTATAGTAATATACGAATTACAAGTTCTGATTTGAGACATGCATTAGCAAGAAATCTTTCATTAACATGATAAATAAAATACGACCAGTTACATGCATACTATAACAAATCAAATACAGTCTTTAATATTTAATTTATTCACATTAGCTTGACCAGTGGAAAACGATGGATACAAAAGGCAGAAAAATGAGTCTTCGCATGCATCGCAATTTTTGTTCATCAATTCAAAAGATTCGTTCGCTGTGATTTTCATGGAATCTGCGACCTCTTTTAATCTGACGCTTTCATTATAATTAGAGAAGCATTTTAACAAAATTTCTATAGAATCGGAAGAGACCAATCGGCAGGTGTAATTAGATTTTTTGTCCTAAGGTTTCATCAGCAGCGAACCAATCAATCAGCCAGTTGGCTTTACGCGCATCAAAGTGCCGTATTAAACGCATCGGCAGCGTAGAGGTCAACCAGCTGATACCCACCCCCATTGCTAGCATCTAAATCAATTAGGGACGAAGGTTCTACTAACGAGTGCTGATCAACAGGTGCGATAGCGTCAATACTAGTTGTTAAACCGGCATCGTCAGTTTGCTGCAAATCTTGTTGTTGTTGTTGTTGTTGTTGTCGTTGTTGTTGTTGTTGTTGTAGTTGTTGTAGTTGTAGTCTCCGCAGTGTATCTTGCCCAAATGCGTCAGTGTCGGATTCCGAGACCTGCCTCAGATATGGATCTCTGCGGGATTGTGGTTTTATCGGTGAAGATAATAATTTTTTGAGGATATCTGAAAAATCAATTACTCGTAGTTTTGCGTTTATCATTTTAGGTATCAAGTTGTAAAGCGCTGCATTATGGATCCAGTCGAAAGGTAACAAAAAACAAACTACTCTAAATAGCGGTTAGTTTCGCTTCTAGTGTAGCAACAGTAGAATGAAAAATGTGCTTAAAAGTGCTTGGTAAAGTAGCGATATCATAATGATGCAATAGATACAGCGTGTGATTAAATAATTAAAAAAACAGGGGTGCTCAAGCAGTTATCGAAAGTGAGAAAGAAAACTTAATAGTATGCAATGCTATGGTAGATGGCAGATTCTAGATTTCTAGGCGGTGAAATTGGCCTTTCGCTTTAAAAAAATTTTTGACTGTATCTGACAGTCTGAAGATCTAAGTTGTCGTTTGTGTCGAAGGTGCAAACCTGACATCTCCCAGGTTGTTGGAGCCCCGCTGCCAGACGACAACTGGTCTGGGACTGCGGATGGTGGCAGGTTATGACGGCGGCGGTGGTTGGAACCACCATCGTGCGGTCGGATTGGCGGCAGCCTGACACCGCCTCGGAGCACCGAGCTATCATCGTCAAGGGAGGTTACGAGCAGCACGAGCAGGCACGCGAGTGAGTTATTTGACTAAATGCTACGTTTTAATTAGTGAATACTGTGAGCAGGTGAACATCGTTAAATTAAAAAAGTATATATTTTCCTGCAAGTCGACCTCTTCACATCAATTTCAACACCGGTAAAAATTACATCCTTGCTCAGTTTTTTAGAGACTTTAACGTCTAGATTCCAAAATTTCGAGCACTTTAAACACCCTGGCCTTGTGTGGCCACCCGCTTATTCTATTCTGATGCAACTGAGATCTTGTAAAGCTCCTAAAATCCTCACGAGAGGTGCATGGAGTTGCTGTTTTTCTGTAGGGAAAGCCATGGACCCAAGCCGACAATCCAATTTTTTTGGTTAGAACTAAGCGAAGCTACAAATATTTAACGTTAAATCTGTTATAGTTGTTGTTAGCTTTATAAATCGAAAAATCCAGTTAGTTAGCGTTAAACTATGGCGTTACCTTCCACTATTATTGCTGATTGACTAATGGTTCCACAGACTCAGTGGGACTGCTTTGCTCTTCCCTGCGTGATATTTTGTTTCATATAACTATTTTTGAGTGAAATCAGTTGTTTGAGTTTAATAAACAAGCATCGACAACACAGTAATTTAAAGGAAAATAGGCTCGGCTCGTTCACACCGCCATCAAAGAAGACCAAATTTCGTGTGATCACATGACTTGTACATCAACCTTCATTCCTTGTACGTCAGTCGCGTGATTTTATGGCAGTGTGAATGAGCCTTTAGAGCTTAAATCAGTGGTGAATCAGTTTCATGCACATGTAAAGTTTTTTTTTGAGCAATAAACACCAAATAAAATAATTGAAAATCTATTTATAGGAAGCCTTCAGTGAAATAAAAAAGTGGTTCACTCATACACACACCTAAACATTCAACACTTCAAAGCAGTTACCATTTTATTTATTATTTATATGAGGAACCTTCGAGTAATCTTTTACCTATTCAAGCTGCATACCAAACAACCACTTAAAGTGTTAGTCACAAGTTTATGTATTGCATCTCTACAAACCATAGGAAGCCTATTGCAATACATTACAGAGTAAATACCAAAATCCTAACACCATATGCAATATGTAACATGCATAAGAATGAATTCATACATTGATGATGATTATGTTTAAAAGTACACTTACACTTCGTCAGCCGGAGGATCATCACTCGCTGGACCCGATCCCGGCCGGTTTGTGGCTGCGGCTAGCCAAGCGTCCTCGTGGTCAGTGCTGTCAGCATTGTTAACCACGATGATCGGGTTGCCATCCTCGTCTCTGGAGAGTTTCGTTTTTAAATAGGTTAGGAATAGTTAGTAAAATGCTTTAAAGTAAACAGCTGTGTTTTACTATTACTATTTATTACTATTCTTTACCTATCTACCCAAAGCTGACACTGATTGGCTACCGAGAGATCCCACCATAAACCTCTCTATCCCAAATCGATTCTGATTGGCTGCTGAGCGATTCACCCCATTGGCCTGTCTATAACTTCTCTACCGCAGTTAAATTTTAATTGGTCGCAGAGAATCCTACCCTACTGGTGGTTTCTCTAGTCTAGAAGTCTCTATCGCAGGTTGATTCTGATTGGTTGCTTATAGCCTCCACCTGCTATCATGCAGACGATCAACTGATAACAGTGTTATACAAATTTAGGACAGCAGTTGAAATGCGCGTTGAGAAACTGGAGTTAAAATGTACAACAAGCATGCAAAAGGTTGCGAAACTGGAGAAACAACAAGTTAGAGAAATAGTTTAGAAGGTTCATTTGAGGCCAACTGAAGAAACGTTATTTTCAACGTTAAAATTGATGATTAAGAAAGCATGCAATGGTTAAAATCTTGGTATTTGATGACCCTAAACAATGAGTGATTTTCTACACCCAAAATTCCAATAGAGAAACCTGACTGAAGTTATCTGTGAAAAAAAGTTTACATGAATCCAATATCGATTCCTTCGGACGGGTCGATCAAAAACAGCTCGTTTGTAGCCTCGTCGCTTCTTGAGTGTCGAATATGATAATTTGAAAACGTGCGCTGCTACTAGATTATTTAGCCTCAATTTTTAGATATAAAATCTTTAGCTTGCAAATACAGATATTTGTTACCTGTAGTGTTAGGACAGTTGCATAAAAAATTGTTAGGATTTGTTAAAACTAGCTATTGACCAGCGCCTTACGTTGTGGCCTCTTCAGCATTTAGGCCAATGCTAACGCTGAGCGAGTTGTACGCCGCAGGTACAAACATAATCCTGGACAGGCTAGTGCCCGACACGTTGTCCGAAAACCTTTTTGGATTTTTTTTCGTGCGTTATTTCAGTGTAGCTTAATTTGCGCTAATAGCTACTGATTTGTATTGACTACTACGAGTAATAAGACGCGTTCGGTACGAGTTCAGGGAGTGCTTTGGTATCGATAAAACACATCGACAACTAAACTATTATATGCAGTAAATATAGGCTTAGTGGTGCAGGTTTAAAAACTAATTATCACAAGAACTGCGTACTTCAATCCAGAACCTGACAAACTGGACTTCAAGTTTATCAAGTCGTAATGTGCTATGGCATACTACTTAACTTTTATGTAACAGTAGAAAGCAAAAGCAGTAGGCAAGCATTCTACAAAATGTATATAGTCAACGTCTAATAAAACGTTTATAGGTTTGCATAACTCAATATCAAAGATATAGCTTACATATCAACACAGAAAAGAAGACACTAAAAGAACGCAAATGAATTGTATTTACTTATCATCGAAGTAGAATTCCGTGAAGTGAAAGTGAGTCCTGAAAAATTGAAATTCATCGATTTTCCAATTCGTTTATAATTTTTATACTCGTCTCTTTTTAAAGGAGTTGAACCAAAAAACGGTTGAAAGGCCATTAAATTAATGTAAACTCTCGGAACACCTGAGGGTACTTTCGAAAAGCCCGTGGCTAAACAGTGCACAGTTTATAATTGGCGACTGAAGATGCAAAGATAAATCATGAGAATTTTGTAGATAAACATGTGATAGGTACAAGTTCGTACAGTACTTTTTAAATTTTCCCAAGCCAAAACAAAAACAACAAAGCACTCCCAAACACTTACGCTGTACTACGCCTCGGCGAATCGTCGTTGAAATTTTCGGCACCATTGGCCGCGGCGGCAGCGGCTGCTACAGCCGAGGCTGAGCCGAACTGGCTGGGCGGGTACCGCCTGCTCGGATTCCTCTGGTAGGTCGGATTGGACACCAGTTCCATCGCCGCCAATGGCGCCGGAGCCGCCTCCGCTGCGATCTCCAACTCGCCCGTGGTTGCTCCGCCGTTGACTCGGCCGCCGTCCGTAGCCGTCTGCTTTTTCCGCTGCAGCTGCAGCACTTCCGGAGCCAGCGAGCCGTACAGCCGACTGCCACCGCCAGCTGCCGCTGCCGACGCAGCTTCGTCCGCTTCCAGTTGACGCCAGCGACGCTTGATCCTTTTAGACAGCCAGCACAGCAGCACAATGATGGCAATGATGGCAGCGACGACGATCAGACAGGCCAGCACAATCAGCGCAATCTCCGCCGCCGTCAGTCCCGTCGAAGTGCTGGTGACGCCGCCACCGCTGGTCAGTACGGGAGTGCGCACTCCGTCGTAGCTTTTGGCGCCAAACAGTGCAAAAAATGCGGCGATTTCTGCGCGTTTCGCTTCGATAATTCGTCGAAGTTCGGCCTGCTCGATCAGGGTGCCAGTTGTCGGGTTGTAGGCGTAAATGTAGGCGTCGGTTTTTGTCGGATCAACTTTGGCCGAGTCGCCGCTGTCTGACACGGCTGATGTTACCTTGGCAACACGGAAATCGACACCCAATAGTGCCGACAAATTGGTCTTGATCAGTGATTCGTACCGGTTGAAAACGTCCGGCGTTATACCGGCAGTCAAAACCAGGCTGTTCGTGCTAGTCAGCAGGGTCACAACAATCACCATCGACGCGTTGAACTTTCCGTCCGTCACCTCGACGCCCACAATTGGGGTGCTGGCCGAGGACGAGAATGTGGCTCGGGTGCGAAGCTCTGCGCTGTTCAGATTGATGTAGAACTGGTCAGTCAAATTTGACAGTGAGTAGGTCAGCACCGAAGTCGAGTCTCTGTCGGTTGCCTGTAGGCAGACGGATGAAATAATTGTATGCTTCTGTGGGATCTAGGATCTGGGATCTAGGATCTGGGATCTAGGATCTGGGATCTAGGATCTGGGATCTAGGATCTGGGATCTAGGATCTGGGATCTAGGATCTGGGATCTAGGATCTGGGATCTAGGATCTGGGATCTAGGATCTGGGATCTAGGATCTGGGATCTAGGATCTGGGATCTAGGATCTGGGATCTAGGATCTGGGATCTAGGATCTGGGATCTAGGATCTGGGATCTAGGATCTGGGATCTAGGATCTGGGATCTAGGATCTGGGATCTAGGATCTGGGATCTAGGATCTGGGATCTAGGATCTGGGATCTAGGATCTGGGATCTAGGATCTGGGATCTAGGATCTGGGATCTAGGATCTGGGATCTAGGATCTGGGATCTAGGATCTGGGATCTAGGATCTGGGATCTAGGATCTGGGATCTAGGATCTGGGATCTAGGATCTGGGATCTAGGATCTGGGATCTAGGATCTGGGATCTAGGATCTGGGATCTAGGATCTGGGATCTAGGATCTGGGATCTAGGATCTGGGATCTAGGATCTGGGATCTAGGATCTGGGATCTAGGATCTGGGATCTAGGATCTGGGATCTAGGATCTGGGATCTAGGATCTGGGATCTAGGATCTGGGATCTAGGATCTGGGATCTAGGATCTGGGATCTAGGATCTGGGATCTAGGATCTGGGATCTAGGATCTGGGATCTAGGATCTGGGATCTAGGATCTGGGATCTAGGATCTGGGATCTAGGATCTGGGATCTAGGATCTGGGATCTAGGATCTGGGATCTAGGATCTGGGATCTAGGATCTGGGATCTAGGATCTGGGATCTAGGATCTGGGATCTAGGATCTGGGATCTAGGATCTGGGATCTAGGATCTGGGATCTAGGATCTGGGATCTAGGATCTGGGATCTAGGATCTGGGATCTAGGATCTGGGATCTAGGATCTGGGATCTAGGATCTGGGATCTAGGATCTGGGATCTAGGATCTGGGATCTAGGATCTGGGATCTGGGATCTAGGATCTGGGATCTAGGATCTCGTACGCAAAAATGACAACTTCTTGGTTATTCACTTACACTTGGTGTGTAAACCAGCGTATCTACAGGTGAGTTGATGAGAATTCCAACTCTGAAAGGGCTAGGAACGTTAAAAACTGGAGGATTGTCGTTTACATCCGTTACTGTCAACGTCACTGATGACGTGTCGGTCGTTGGTGGAGCGATGGCCTGCCTTCGGCGCCTGCCTGATGAACCTCCGCTACTTCCTGGCAGATTGGCGCGTATCACAAAGGAATATTTGCTCACGGTCTCCCGGTCGAGGCTGCTCATCACGTAGAACTGACCAGTTGCTGGGTCAATGGAAAACAAGGATTCGCAGCCGATAGGTGAGCACGTTTGAATAACGTATTGAACCGTTCTGCCAAGCAGTTCGTCCACTGTGGCGAAGTCGTACACCAGCTCGCGTCCAGAGCCGTGATCCTCGTTCCAGGACAAAGTGACGTCAGTCGTATTGAACACCGCCGTGGTTGGTGACGTTAGCCACACCTGTAGGATGGTACTGGCTGTGTTGTTCAGCTCGTCCGTGGCCGAAATTTTGAGCGTGTAGACCCGAGGCAACGGCGGAGCTAACACTTTTGTGATTGATATTCTCCCTTGATTCGTGATGGAAAATGCGCCGTTTGAGTCTCCATCTATAATTGTGTAGTTGAACGGCCGAGGGCCGGCTGGCAAATCGAAGATTGGCGTATTCGGAGGCAGATTGTCTGCGATGCTTGTGTTGAAAAATTCGCTGGTAAATCGGGGCCGGTTAGTGTCGAACTTGATGACTGAAACTTCGATTGTAGCATTGGAGGACTGAACTGGATTGCCGAGGTCGTAAGCTATGATAGTCAGCTGGTAGGATGTCCTCAAGGCATAGTTCAGGGTACCCAGTGTTTTTAACAGCACAGAGCCGGTTCCTGAAAAACGCCATACGTTTCATAAAAGCTTTGTAAATGGCAAATCCATTTGTTCTAATAAATTTTAAAACAACAATTTTAGCCTCACCATTTGACGTGATGTAAAACATTGGTGGCACGTCAGTTTGAATGAGGTCAAAGTTGACGCTGCCATTCAGTCCGAGGTCCGCATCGGTGGCGGTCACAACTGCAGCTAAGTAGCCAGGACCGTAGCCCTCGGTCACGTTCAAGTCTAGTGCACTGCCGATAGACAGCACCGGCGCGTTGTCGTTCACATCAGTCAAGGATACTGTGGCCGAGACTGTTGAGCTGAGTCTTGTCGGGCTCCCATTGTCGATTGCGGCAATCTGAAGCAAGTAGACGGCGACGGCTTCTCTGTCGATTCTAGACACGGCTGTCAGTTCGCCAGTAGTGCTGTTGAGAGCAAAGACGCCGGCTGTATTGCCACCAACGATGCTGTAGCTAATTAACGCGTTGTTTCCAGAGTCTGCATCGGTGGCAGAGACCGCGCCGATCCTCACAGGCTCCGTGAGCTCTTCCGCGACAACGAAAGAGTAACCACTGGCCTGAGAAAACACCGGCTGATTGTCGTTGACGTCAGTCAGAGTGATGCGCACCTTTAAATGTTTGAATTGAAGTCGGTAGTTGGCTTAGTTTTTGTACAGCTTAAAGTCCGTGTAACAAGACGTTTTCTTTAATACAGGCATCTACTGGTAATATACTCGATCTCTTCACTTTTTGCTTCATTAGTTGATGCAGCTTTGAGTATTTTTAAATGCAGATACGAGCATTTATTATATTTTGATTGTTACTAATAAAGTATCGAGGACAAAGTTTTGGACTTGACAAAATAAATGGGTATAATAAATGAAAGACCAGATACCACTTCAAAGCAGTTCGTGGAGTACTTAAGCCTATCTACTGGTAGAGTGTCAATAACAGAAATTTTTTTGCAAGAAAGTCACCGACAATTATAAGAGGATAGTATGCGTAGGTTTTGGAAAGTTTTTTTTGGAAAGGACGCATGGTTTTGCACATATAGTAGCAGCAGACACCTTTCCATAACTGCTACAGTGAATACTTACCGTACACTGAAAATGTTTAAAGTTTGGTTCAATAGATGTATTAAATTACGAGCGATAAAATGAACTGAGTACATGTAGTTTAAAAAATCCTAAATCCGGTACGAGCGTATTTTAACTAATGTCTTAAGCTACTTACCGCTCCATAGCTCTGCCTTGACGGCACGGTATCGGTAAACGCTAATACCGTCAGAGAAAGTTGACTTGATAAACTTGTGTTCTCTTTGTCTAGTGCAGCCCCCATTTGAACGGTGATGTTGCCCTGGAAGGAAGGTATGTTCGTGGTAGAATTTCAGAACCGAAAATTGGTATACTGATACAATGAGTTCAAAACTTACAGTTAATTCGTCGATCTGGAACAGCGAATTAGTCGTGTCCAGTTTGTACTTAACAACTATTGACGTTCCAACAACCGACGCGGACACAGAGCCAACGGGGGTGCCCGCTGGCGAGTTTTCGTTTACGCTGAAAGAATAACTGGCCGCAGTGAAAGTCGGCAAACTGTCTGAAACCTGCGTCAAAGTGATCCATAGTTGAGCTGTGCCGTTCAGTTTTTTGCTTGTATCAACTGGATTGTCGAATGCCAATAGCTAAAAATAGGATTCAGTATTGAATTAAATATTTATACTTCCGACCACTTGTATCATATAAAATATTCACAACGTACTTACCTGTAGTACCAGAGGACTGTATACCGTTTCATTTCCAGATGAGGAATTCCGTGATATCAAACCCTTGCTAAGCAGTTCGTTTATGGTTATTGTACGTTTAATGCTTACAAATCCAGTCAATGGATCAACTGATAAGTATTCGGACCCGTTCCCTTGCAGGTAATAAGTAAGATTTGCATTGGCGCCTATGTCCTTGTCAGTAGCAGCCACGATTGCAAGTACAGTGCCAATAGGTGCCTTCTCCAACGTAAATGTCTGGTAGATTGGCTGCGAAAACTCTGGACTCCAGTCATTGATGTCCGTCAGTTGAACGGCTACAACTGTTGAGCCTGTCAGTGATGGGAATCCAGCGTCGCTAGCGTACACCACGAATCTGTAGCGGGATATGGACTCCCGATCAAGAAGACCGCTTGACTGGACAACTCCATCGGACGTGATGTTGAATGGCACGGACGCATTCGCAATCAGGTAGGTTAATCGGCTATTTTCACCCAGGTCAGCGTCGCTTGCATTGACTCGGCCGATTGTCTGCGGCACTGACTGTTCCTCGGGCACTGTAAAGGTAACAGCGTCTGTCGAAGGAATGCCAAAGCTTGGGACGACGTCGTTTACGTCTAGTACGGTGATATTGACTATCAATGAGTTCTGCTTCGACGGAGAGCCTCTATCAGTTGCGGTTACGTTCAGTTGATAAAAATCTTTAGTCTCCCGATCCAGGCTGCCGGACAGTCGGATCTCGCCGCTGCTGACTTGGATTTCAAATCGGCCATCGGCACCTCCAGCGATGCCGTACATGACTGTTGCATTGTCGCCCAGATCCGCGTCGTGGCCTCAACCCGGCCAACGGTTGACATAACGGTAGCATTTTCAAGAATCGAGAAAGCATACGATGTAGAAAACACCGGAGCATTGTCGTTGATGTCGTTGAGCTGGATAGTTATGTTAACTGTCTGGCTGAGCCAACCTGGCTGTCCTTTAGTGTTGTTGGAAACCACAGCAAAGCTCAGAACGGGCTGAGTCTCTCTGTCGAGCACAGCACCAGACGCCACCTCAATCTGGCCGGAGGTGGGGTTGATTCGGAATTGGCTCGCTGACAGACCGGTCAGGTAAAATTCGACGTAGGCATTGTTGCCAATGTCGCGATCGGATATTTGCACAGGCGGCGACTGTTGAAATTAGTAAAAACATTCTCGATAAACTGAGAGCATGATTTTATTAGAAACGATTCGGAAAATCAGCATACGAGCGTATATTGAGCACTTACAAACTGACTATCGTGCCATTTGGCGAGCCCTCCGCAACGTAACCAGTGTACTGTGCTGCAGTAAATTCCGGAGCATTATCGTTCACATCAAGGATGTTTAGTTGCAGCTCAGCTGAACCCTGGATAAACAAGCAAAAAGATTGAGTTTGAAGATGCATATTTTTATTATCGTAATCCAACGAGGCCATTTAAAAGTTATAACCTATGGCTGCATATGTCCCTTAAAATAGAATGACTTAGGGGATGTGTAAGCCAATGAATATTTTCCTACACGTAGCAACAAATGCTATGATGTTTCGTGAGACGACGTTTCGTTTCAGTGAAATGTAAATAGTGATTTTAAGGTATATTATAGATATTAATCAGTAGTGAACGTGATTACGTTCATTTTTAAAACTAAACCAATTGTATATTTTTTTCTTTTATCTTCATTGCCACCTAAAAATATAAAAAGTATCAATAAATCACTTCTAGTATCACGTATTTTATATTAAAGTACATCATATTCAACATCAAAACATAGCTCGTACATATCGCGGAGAAACGCCCATGTCTGCAGCCATGATAAAGAAAGTAAGCTGAGCGTTTGTCTCTCGATCCACTGTTCCATTTAAGGTCACGGTACCGTTCTGAAACCACCAAAATAAGATACTTTGTAGAATATGGCAGTAAAACGAATAGAAAAAGGAAATAGTCCAAAAAGCACCTTCTCAATAGCCAACAAAGTCTTCAAGTTGCTGGCGACGCTACAGAGTATGTCACTTGGCCGTTCAGTCCGGTGTCCCGGTCCACAGCCGTCACGACTCCAATGAACTGTCCAGTCGCATTCGACAGGTCATTTTCAGTCACATTGAACACGTAAACTGCACTGGTAAATACTGGACCGTAGTTGTTGCTGTCAACGACCGTTACTAAGATAAAAGTCTGAAATATATGAAAAAAAATAAAGATGCACGAAAGACAGTAAATACAAAAGTTATGCGGATATGATAACTTACAGAAACACTGAAAACTCCATCAAAGCAAACTATCGTAAGGTTGTGAGTGGGCATTGCGACTCTGCTCAGTGCTTTGTTCAGAACGAGGTTGCTTCCATCAATTGCAAAGTCTCTGAAATTTTTGCGGAACAAACGTTTCACCTGAAGTCATACACTAGTTGCGGAAAATCATAACGCTTCAGTAAGCTTGACATAACAACAGAATTAATTTCAGCTCACCGTTGGGATTAGAAGCCGAACTGATGCTAAATGTGAAGTTATTCGATGACGGCAAGTCCGCATCGAGCATGTCGAACGTGACGATGGTAGATCTCACTGGCAGACTCTCCGCCTGCTGCAGTACTCGACCAGCAGGAATGGCGAACCTCGGAGGCGAGTCGTTGATGTCCTGCAACAGCACGGTAAGAGTGGCTGTCGAGCTGCGAGGTGGAACTCCATTGTCCGCAGCTCTCATGACAAGCTTGATGACACCGTTTCCGGACGAGTCCACAGTGAGACCCGGAGTCTCTCTGTCCAGAACTTTTGTCACTTCGACCCGACTTCCGTTGATGGCGAACGAGCCGACGAGTCACCGACACGATGCTCAGCGATACGTTCGCATTCTGACCCGAGTCGTTATCGACCACCTGGATGACGAAGCTCTGCATCAAGCTGTCGCGTTCTCGGTGATGTTCCATGATGTGGGTAGGTTCGTCATGTTCGGACTGTAGTTGTTCACGTCGAGTACGTCGACATTGACAGACGTCCAACCTGCATTCGTGGGAACAAGACTTATAGTATAATTGATTGATTCGCTTTCCAAGCATACAATACATGTATGCGTAGTAGCTGCAGCAGTAACAAAATCAATGACATACAATGTTTCCAGCAGTGTCCGTGCAGGTAAACGTTGAACGAAAGCGACTCGTGATGAGTCTGTCGAATATTGTCAGTGTCGAAATCACTCCGGTTGAAGCATTCATTGAGAAGTTACCAGTGTCGACTACTGCGTACTCCAGCTTGTTCAGATCCACAGTATCCAGGTCTGTGGCCACGACTCGACGACCAGAGTTCCCACATCGGCCTGCTCCGCCACAGAGAAGTTGTACATCGGAGCACTGAACACTGGCGGATTGTCATTGACGTCTCCGATGCGAACAATGAGCGAGTAGTTCGAGCTGAAACTTCCGTCACTCACTTCGATCTAAAAGTGAGTATAATGCGTACAAAACTAAACTAATCATACAAAAACACAAAGCAATTCAGACAACATACGGTGAGAGAGTAGGCGTATCCCAAAGCAGACATGGCCTCGTAGTCAACTACACTACAGCGTCAAGGATCAGCTGAGACGCATTGGGCTCAATCGACTGAAGTCGGAACTTTCCGCCGAGTTATCGCCACAATCGAGTATGTGAGCTGAAATGAGTGTAAGACAACATATAATAGCTAGAATTTGGTTATTGAAAACGATTTAACTTCGTTCAATAGTCAGCTAGAATGTGACTTACATTTGTTGAGGAAGTGTCTGGGTCGGTGGCCTGAAGGTCTGTCACAACATGGCGAACTGTCGCATTCTCGTACAAAAGTACCTCGCCTCTACTGAACTCAAATCGAGGAGCATTGTCGT
>NIVC01001892.1:150000-224569 GCA_002269645.1 Macrostomum lignano | reverse complement strand
GAGTGCGATAACGAATGACAAAAAAATAGAAAAGTACAATTTACACATCAACTTTCAATACAATAAATACAATAATAGGTACGGTATTAATGACAGTGTATTTTCGCACAAAGTAGCTACGTTCAAACCACCAGCACGTAAACAGCTAAAATTTCACTGTTTATGAAATTTTATAAAATTTAACACATCATTTTAGATATTGAAAACTTTTAAAGGAGGTATTACTGTTGCATGTGACTATAAAATGTGGTAGGTATAGCTGATGATGAAACTGGTGATTGGTATCTAGCTTTTTTGATAACTTAGCCGGTTAGACCCCGAAATAGCTATTGTAATTTGTAACGCTGGAGCCAAATACAAATACAATGGAGCAATTAGTTTCTCTCAAATCTGTCTCTGCCAGTGCCAGTTTAGTCCATAGTAAGTAACCAAAGTAAAATACCCATTAGTGGTCCCGTTTCTAATGTTTATAAATATTAAGCTTCAGTTTACTTTTGGCACAGTATGCAATTTTGAAAATTCACCCTAATAACGGTTTGCACCAGCAGGAAAGCAACTATTTTGTTGTTGGAAATCGGATTAAGCAGTCAAAAGAGTGTATTTCTATGAAAAAAGGTACTTTTTTTCCATTTTTTCAAATATTTAAACAGGTTTCGCTCTTTCAATAAAAAAATCATCGCAGTACCTTAAAGTACAGTTAGTTTGGAATTAGATGACGGCGTTGAATTGTTTCTTCCATATTCCAAAAATTATAATGAGCACTTTTCCTCAAATCAGTTTGAGATCATGATTTTTAGTCTTTCGTCGATAACTTTCTGATTTCAAATGTTTAGGAATTGAAAACTTCCACACTTGTGTATCTTTGAATTGCGCATCAATTGGTGCATAGTATGTATGCTTAACTATTAGCAGTATAGAAAAAAATGCAAAAAACTGTAAAAGTACATTTTCAATTTTTGCATTTTTTGCAACCAAAGTGCCAACTTTTTGATACAATTGAAAAAAACAACCCAATAATGTTATGCATCTTAGTAAGGCGCACCTATAACCCTCGAACATTTTTAGCTCGAGTTTTAATGTGCATGAGGAAATGCACTTTTGTAAAGACATAATCTTAAGACAAACATTTCAACTGAAGCCTGTTCCTTTTCTCCGCAGTGAATCCATACAAAACTATACTCGTTAAATAGATCAGATTCTTCTCTTTAAAATGACACCTCACTTGTGAAATTCGCACTTGTAGTTTTGAAGTTACAGCAGTTTTTGTGAGATTTTTCTTGTCATTTTTTCGATGCACACGTCTCATATTATTATATTCGTCACAAGCCAGACCACCCAATGCGCTTCGCGCATTGGCTGGCTGTTTGTTCCTCATGCTCGGCACTTTGTGCCTCGCGCGTTCGCTCCGCTCACCCCACAAACCCAAGGACACGCGCTTCGCGCGTGTCCTTGGGTTTGTGGGTTTCGCGGAGCTCACTGGGAACTAGTGTGTCTTATATACAAAATTATGCCAAATTGAATACATTGCTTTGCTAACAGTATATAAGAAAATATTAATTAATATACAAGAAAAGGTCTTAAAAATTTAGAATATTCATCATAAAACAAACAGATACTTGTGTTAGCAATTTAAGCAGACAAATAGCAAAAAGGCTATTTGTCCAGTCATTGGACAAATAACAAATGCCAAAAATGAATGGTAAAATGTTGGATTAGTATAATATCAGTTGGCAAAAAGCTATTTTTATAAAAAATTGACATTTTTTTAAGCAAAAGACATCATTAACTTTGTGTACCTTTTGAAAACAAATAAAAAGCTTTGGAAGATTGAAACAAACTATAGATAAAATTATAGTATTTGCATAATTAGATATAAACATTAATGGCCATATAATCTATTAAATTTTTAATCTATTGGTAATTCAAAGTTAGTGAATTGACAGAAAAAAGTTAAAACCATAATGTTATGACCATAAGGCTGCCTATTCTTTTGTACCTTTGTTGCCTTTAAATAAGTTTAAATATTCTAATAAAAAAGTATGATTTCTTTAGATGTTCTTAGTCAAATTAAAAAACAGAATATCAAAAATGATAAATGTTATTTAAGACTTTTATCTATTAGTTTCTATATGTTTCTATATTGTTATCAAGCCTAAGAAGAACTTTTTCAGTGCATGATTCTGTGACTATAAATATGTAAATATAATATTCATATAGAATTCTTTTTGTTAGGATAAATAATATATATTTATATATTATAATTTATTGGAATATTCCAAATAAAATAAAACTGATAAAAACTTTGTGGGCATTTGTGTTGTGGCTCATTAAACTGCAACTATTAAAACAAAAAATGTATACATCTAAAATTTATAAATTAAAATCAAAGAGCCACTATATGCAGGTAGGCCTACCCTTTTTCATAGACATAAGGACCCAGAAAAGACTTGTAAGAAAATACAACAATCAAGAATACAAGATGAAGTGGAAAATTTAGAAAACATATTCCAAAGCATCCCAATTACACCAAATAATAATTTAAGCTGCTTATTATATACTTATAAACACAACTCAATGCAATATGGCTATGGATAACAAATTATAGACTATAAATCTGCTAGATTTTAATCAACTTTAATCAAATCAGCTGATGCTCCAAGCCAGCCACTGCCTGAGCTGCAATGCCTGAGCAGGTTGCCTTGCAGGTGGCTGAGCAGATGGCTAAGCACCTGCTCTAAAAAGACACTGATATAGATAAACACCTTTTGAGCTTAGCATATGATGTAATATACAATTCAGAATGATCCTCACGAATTTCAGCAATGATTTCGTCAAGAAAACTAAATGCGAAATCGAGAAAAAGACAATCTGAAGTAGTACTGATGACTGGCCAACGCGGAAGGCCAAGGATATTGCGAACGTCTAATGCGCCTAATGCATTGGAAAGTACTACATCGATTGCCACGGCTTCCTCGTGTTCCACAGTCACTGGCGGCAGTCTTTCACAAGATCTGGGTGCAGGAAACCATGACTCTATGCCTGAACAGATTAGTAATAAGTTTGAACAGCCGCCTAAATTCACGGAATGGGAAGACTACACGGCCATTGTGGAAAGTTACACTGCCGGTTATAAACAGTCATTCGAGTTAAAATGCTGTGTTCGTTGCGACATGCAGCCTGGAGTTTTCCGATGTGTTCATTGTCAGTACGATGTCTGCAGTGATTGTAAAAAGATAACGCATGGAAATTTTGCTGCTCACAAGTTCCTCCAGTGGAATGTAAGTTGTTTTAAAATCTAAATTGCAATTTCTAAGGATATTAGTTTACTGTGAAGAAAACAATGACGCCTATTTGGCAGTATAACGCTGTATTAAATTTGACGTGAAACAAAAGTATTTAGAATGCTAATAGCCTTAGTACGGAATAATATTTTTATAACACCGCATACAAAATTTAACCCTTTTTCCTAGGCTCAATCGCTAATGTTTGAAGACATTCAAGAAGAAGAGCCTGTCTCTCTATTCTGCTGTAGCGAATCAAGCTTGTCTTCTGAGTATACAACATCATCCGAAATTCAGATTATTGACATCAACGGAATTGTTTGCGCCAGAATTTATACGTGCCAATCCTGTGATAAAGTTGATGCCATGCTAGCAAAAGGATACTTTCCTGGAAGCGAGTCACGCGTTGGCGAATTGTTAACATTTTTTTCAATTAGCTTTCTATCAACTCTTGACTCCTTGTGCTTTGACGGTCAACTGCCACTGTCTCGTGCAATTACCTGTCTTTTCAAAGGCTCCGTCGTAGGACAAGGTCGCTGGAACCCTGGTTTAGCCGATCGAGTGTATCAGAGATTGCAGCGTAATGGAGTCCTACTGCGGTTTCGAGAGTTGCAGAGGTGTTCAGCAAGCTGGCCTGCTAGTTGTCTTTTGTGTCCTGACCAAAATTCAAGTCGGAAGTCTGTAGTTTGTGCTGATGCTCTATTTGGATGGCGAAGACTACAAAGTATGGGTTCGAAGCAACGTCTAGTGCCAGATTCTGAACGCTCATTGCCGTCACCGCTTATTCATGTAGAACCAGCAACTGTACCGCCTCCTACGACACAAGTGTCTGCAGAAGGCTGCACTAACTGGAAGGCTGGAACAGAAAAACCCGTGATCAGGGCCAGCAAGCACGATGTCAACGGTTTCTTTGGCTTATTTTGCCGGCATAACAGGCTTCTGACAGGTTGCAACATTATTACAGCTGGTGAGGGCCTGTGCTATCCAGAACAGACTCTTCGTCATTACCTAATGACACAGCCCGTCTCAAAGGATCTCATTTTTATCTATGATGTTGGTGAGTTGATTTTTATCGTGTTTCTATCATGCTGCACTTATTTACACTATACACTTATAGTGTGTGCTTACTTATGCTTGTGCTTACTTATGTACGTGCATGCGTACTGCGACACGAAGCTCAATTATTTATTCATTTAAAAACTTTTTCCTAAAATCAGGTTGTCGCATTTCCAATCGTGTCAAGTCCATGGTGTCAGCATCTGGTGTACAGCTTAACAGTGTCACGTGCGCTGTGAACGCCTTTCATGTGCTGGGCCACGAGAGACAATGCCAACTAAAGTACTCCGTGCGGGTAACTCCTGGAGCGGGTCTTTGCGACGGGGAGAATACGGAGCGCGCTTGGTCTGCACTACGACCGTTTGGTAAAAGCTTAAAGTACATGCGGTCCGATCGCAGAAGTGCTTGTATGTCTTACATTTTGCATTGCTTCAATGCTAATCAGTTGTTGTACGCCTCCAATTGGTTTTCTGCTCGATTAAAACTAATAACTCGCACAGCCGCGTCTTGTTCAGCTGAAATGGAGCAATTGCTTCTACAAGCTGGCGATTTGATGCGGAACAACAAATTAACTATTCCTGCCGGAATCTCTGAGGTAGCCATTTTAAATCTTGCTCAACAATGGCATGCAGAAGCCATAAATCCCAATAGCGACTCTCCATTGAGCAGGGAACCTTACGCAAAGCTTAAGGCACTTGCTTTGGAACGATTCTATTGGATCCGTCAGAGTGGCTGCTCAGATGGACAAAAAGAAAATCGAGCATGTCTACGCAAGGTTGCGGCTTTAAATGCAGACATTCGAATGGCCGCCCGCTCGCTTCCGCCAGGCCTTCGCGTGCCCACTATGATTCAGCTTCGCGACTTCCAGTCAGACTTCTACTTCGGTCTTTCGATCGATGTGTCTGAGAGGTTCAAGCGACGGGTGGTTGACTTGTATCACAAGCTGAATCGTCTAGCGGAGGAAAAGATCATTATTGTGCAAGAGTGGCGTGACGTTCAAATTAAACTTGAACAGCACTGTGAAACACTCCATCATCAACCTGGATTGCCAGCCCAGTTTCGATGCCTCTTTCAGACTATTTTAAAGCAACTTCAAGCTCTTCGCTTTGATCACATTGACGCAAGCATTGAAGCTGCTGCTGCTGATGCGCAGCATCCAAACGACGCTGGTACCAACGTAAATCAGCCAGATGACGTTGAAGCCCCGAGTCATTCAGACGTTGAATCAAGTCGTGAGCAGTCTGAGTCAGATGAAGAATGGATTGATAGTATTTAATTCCGAAACTCGATTACTTGAAACTGTTATCCATAGGATAATCATATTTCGGATGTAAACTAGCTTGTTTACATGAAATTCTAAACCAGTTTATAAACGTATACCGATTTCTCTTAGAAATTTACTGTAAAGTTTACAGCCTACCAAAGTAAGCAGTATTTCAGCTTTCAAAAAGCTGGCCGCTTTGCATTTCTTGCTGTGGCTTCCCGCTCTTAGTGGCGGGATTGATCCTTAGTTCAATGCTGCAAAAGACCGCTGTGCACTGTTTACTGTGCTGTGGAATTTGTTTTGCTCTGCAAAGTGAACTATGGATTAACCCCCTGAACGGTGTTCGGCCTCTTCGTGGCTCAGGGGATCCACGATTCACTTTTAGAATCGGCTAACTGAGCACCATTTTTTCTTGTTCATTTTTCTTTTATACTTCTGTTAACAATTTTAGATATTTGCTTCACTGATTGAAATTTATAACTACGAGCAACTTTCTTGAATGTGTTTTATTCTCTCGTTTGTATTACTTAATATTTCATGCATTTATATGCAGTCGCCTGTCGTTGCAGCGAGAGGCGCATATGCGTCTTACTTTTGTCCCTTTTCGTTGTACTACACTTTGACACTCACTGCAATTTGTCAGTTCTCTTATGTTAGCCTGCGTTTAGACGCCCGCTATGCCAATAGTATATTTGCATACTGCTTCAAAGATAGCGCGAAAGTATAATAAAAGTGGAACTAGTAATCGTGATATACACATTTTTGTCTTTTACTTTTGTTACGTGTTAACCATAAGCAATAGCAGTGACCCATCCCGCCATGCACTCATTATCCCATTTATAGCAGCACTTTAGGCTTGGCTGGGGAGATTGAAAATGTAACTGCCCACACTAACTAATGGCACCCTGCTTGGCCTGTAGCCTTATTGACTCGGACTCGAGGGTTTCAGTTGAGAGGAAAGGATGTTCATGTTGGAAGATAGACCTGGTTCCGATCAGAGGATAGGAGATTCAGATGTGAGATTCAGAATTTTTTATACTCTAAAGCATTTCCTCTCCGTCATTGTCTTAGAATACAAAAATTAAGACTTAATTTGCCTAACCTCCCTGGAAGCAGTATAATAATAAGCCCACAACGTTTTCCCGATGCTCTTGAATGTCACCCGCGGGACAATGTCTCACATGGTGCAGGTTCATACGCAGATTTCCTGTTTGATCTGCAATGCTTGGACAGGACGCGCATCTGGTTTCAAGGTACATTGCAATCGAAAGCACCCTGATGCCACTGAAGAGCAAATTGATGCCACAATCCGCCTTTTTGGACTTTTAAAGGCAAAGAAGCGAACCGAATCGGGTTACCTCTATCAGTGTCCTGTTTGCAGTGTTATCACTTCGAATTTACCAAGCCATGTTAGGGTAAAACATGGAAAGCAATCTAAGACAAATGGAAATTCGCAATCTACCTATAACTTAGACGAGGCTAAAGAAAACGCTGAAGTTTTAATTTCTAAGCTGCAATCACTAGCCGCCAGGAACCCCTCCGAAAAGTGTGCCGATTCACAGCTCTCCGGTCCAAGTGTTTTACGTTCAAACATTTTCAATTGCCCTGATAGCCATTGTACATGCCCCTGCCACAGTTGTAGTGTAACTACGTTAGACAATGATTTCAATGGCTTTTTTAATCCAGCTTCTCCCAGCGTTTCGTTGCAACAAAATGCAAATCCTACAATTTCGAATTCCGTTTCACTACTCGATTTGCTTTAAAACTTCAGTGTGACTGGCAACCTAATGCTACTATGCAGAAATTCGGGACTGTAATGCGTTATCAAGTCCGTTGTATCGCCCAACCTTTCAAATAAACATTTGATTTGATCTGTTCAGCTGCCTTTTATTATTGTCCTGAGACTACGAGCGAGCGGAACATGCCTTCTTTGCTTTCAGTCTGACAGTCTTTAAGAGTGCATTGTAAAGTACCTATTACCAAGATGCCTAGTTCATTCATCTTTCACCGTAGTTAAAGGTTTCATTTTGATTTTTCCTCATTTTCAGAAAGTTTGCGCGACACGTTTTATCGAGAACTAAATTTTACTCTAAACGTTTACGTTGAAAACTTGAATCAATTCAATATGGACCCTGACCAGTTTATTTGCCCGATGTGTGACTATTCCACCAATCGGTCCGCCACCCTCCTTCGACACGCTCGAAGCAAGCATACAGCAAACTACGATCGAGTCGAAGCCTACATTCTCTACAAACGTTGGCATGGCAAAAGAGATTTAAAGCTTTGCCAGCTGTGCAGCTCATTTGCCGCCTCTAATATGAGACAACACATGCGGCTGTGCCATTTCGGCGAAGCATTTGTTGTCGGCCGTGCAGCCGTAGCTGATGCGAGGGCAAGGGCATATGACAGAATTGAGGGCCTGCGGTTGTTGGCCTTTTACGGCATCCGGCCTCAACTAAATCTTAATCCAGCCTTGCCGCTTGAAAGCCTGCCGGAATCTGCCGCCGCTATAACAATGGACGCGGACTTAGCTACCGACGCTGAAATGGCGACCTCCAATGAGGTGTGTTAAACTAAAATTTGTGTCCATGGTTTTTTGTTGTTAAAACGCTGCGGCCTGTAACCTTGAAAGCATCAGGTCGCGGGTCAGGTCAGGTCGCAACTTTTCTTAAAAAGTTGAATGTTTGGTAAATTTGAGAAGATGAAAGTGAAAAATGAATAAATAAAAGCTTTTAGATACTTTGCTCAAAAGGAAATATTAGGGATTAACAACAAGGGGTGGGGTCTTTTATGCTGGCCCATGGTTTATGGTGTAGAGCAATTATCTTACCATCAGCTGGGTTGCATGTATGTTTAATGAAAATAACAAAGGGTTACGTTCATCTTTAATTGCATGTTGTAACCATTATGATGTACTTTTTTCTTCACTGTCAGGTTCCCCTTAGCGTTCGGCTCCAAAGAGGAGAAGCCAATAAAGATGGCCTGTCCAATGATCCGCCTTTCGAGCCGACTGTGACTTCGCCTGAGGACTCAAATAGCCACGCTGCTGCGGTTGCCCCTCCTGCAATGGCAGCTAATCGCGAGCTTCTGGTCCCGGAGTCTGCCGCTGCTGCAACTATAGACGTCGCCTTATCTACCGACGCTGTACCGGCGACCTCCAATGAAGTAAGTTGGTCAAACTAAATGAAGTCCACAGTTTATTGTGTGAAACAGTGTTCTTAGGAACAATTTTGTTGCATGTTTATTCAATGCAAAGATTAAAGCGTTGGGGTTAATCTGCATTTGTATGCCGTTACCACTATGAATCATTTGTCCTCTTCATTTTCTTCACTGTCAGGTTCCCCTTAGCGTTCGGCTCCAAAGAGGAGAAGCCAATAAAGATGGCCTGTCCAATGATCCGCCTTTCGAGCCGACTGTGACTTCGCCTGAGGACTCAAATAGCCACGCTGCTGCGGTTGCCCCTCCTGCAATGGCAGCTAATCGCGAGCGTCTAGTCCCGGACACTATCACAACTCCGGACGGAGCATGCACGCCGCTCCTTCACGTGACGCCTCACGGCCGAGCTAGCCGTGGGAGTCCAGAGCGATCCCTGCCGACCGAAATGGCGTCTATGAGGCAACTCACTATGGCCGATGTGGTTCGACAGACAATGATTTCTACCGGCAACGTCGTGGTTCAGGCCGGTAGCGTCGACGCAGAGGGTCTGGGGGCATTTGCCCGTACGGACCTCCCAAAAGGCACTGTCGTCTGTACTTACGGTGGAGAATTAATCCAAGGACAAAAAGCACGCCTCGCCCGGGAGGAAGATATTGTAAAGCAAGGGAAGCCATGCTGCTTCTTGTTTTTCTTTTCCTGGCGAGATCAAGCTTATTGCATCGACGCAACCAACACTTTCCAGTACGTCGGTCGGTACATTAACCATAGCCGGCGAAGAAATAACTTGAAGCCGATTGTTGCTGATGTAAACAATAAACCGCATCTGGTCTTCCAAGCCATTCGAGACATTGCTCGAGGCGAGGAGCTACTCTACGATTATGGAGAAAGGCGCTCGGATGTGCTTCGACTGCATCCGTGGCTTAAAGACTGAAAGGCTAAGTTTATTCTCTGAAACCATCAGCCCCCGTTGCATGGGGAGTTCGCTATAAGATTTTATCGGCTTTCAAAAAGCTGGCCGCTTTGCATTTCTTGCTGTGGCTTCCCGCTCTTAGTGGCGGGATTGATCCTTAGTTCAATGCTGCAAAAGACCGCTGTGCACTGTTTACTGTGCTGTGGAATTTGTTTTGCTCTGCAAAGTGAACTATGGATTAACCCCCTGAACGGTGTTCGGCCTCTTCGTGGCTCAGGGGATCCACGATTCACTTTTAGAATCGGCTAACTGAGCACCATTTTTTCTTGTTCATTTTTCTTTTATACTTCTGTTAACAATTTTAGATATTTGCTTCACTGACCTACATGTATATTATCTTATAAATGGCTTTTGCTTCTATTTCAGATACTGCTGGTCTAGATATGGTGCATTAGTGCAAATGTGCCATGGTCTGTTTGCTACATGATGCAAAAACTTATCACAACAACAGTCCCCGCGTGTCCTAGTTTGACCCATAACAGCTCCGTGTCCTCAATTGACCCTCAACAGTCCCGTGTCCTCATTTGACCCCTAACAGTCCTGTGTCCTCATTTTACCCTTATAGTTCTGTGTTCTCATTCGACCTCTAAGAGACCTTTTGTGTCCTTTAACCTCTAGAAGTCCTGTGTCCTTGTTTGCCGCCTAACAGTCTCTTGTCATTTCTTTCGCCCCCAGAGATTCGGCAGCACTACGAGAAACGCCTGCATCGTGTGGACGACCTCCAGATGGACCTGACCAATCTTCGCATGCAGCTGCAATTGCAGGTCCTTGCGGAGCGCGATCGTTCGGCTAAACTGCGCTTCATCATTCGGCGCCGCTGTTGCCGCGCCTGCCAGCAGAGCCTTCGAGTCGAGCCGTCTGCTCTCGCCAGCAGCTGTCGGCAGCCGTTGTCTTGGACCAGCCTCTACTCGACGCCACGGCCGCAGCCGCCGTCGCCGCTGCCGCGTCGATGGCCACCGACTCTTTAACAACAACTCTGCCGCAGCAGTCTTCGACGGAGCAGGCGTCGTCCATGTCGCCCAGTCTTGGCGATCTCGGCGGCCGACCCAGGCGGGCCAATCGGCGACTGTCAAAGGCGCTGACGCTGCCGCCTTGTTCCGACGGGGTGGTGCGCCGCCTCCGCCGCCGCCGTCACAACTGTTGGCCAGGTAAGGACAGTTGACCCCTGCGCACTTTTTTTGCCCCAAATAACCTCTGTCTTCAATGACCCCACGGTAGATGTTTGCCCTCAAATGATCTTTACGTATATTAGTTTGTCCTCAAATGACCTCCAGATAGATTCTGTCCTCAAATGACCCCTGGGTAGACTTTTGTCCTCAACTGACCCCAGGGTTGATTTTTGTCCTGAAATGACCTCTGCTTAGAATTATTGTCCTCATTTGACCCCTTTCCTATTCTTATCTCTCGCGCAGAGACGCCTGAGTGCAGGGGAGCCGCAGCTGCGCGCCCGTTCCGGCCGTCGGCGATACCCGGCATCGGGAGCGACCGGCTCTGACAGCCAGCAGCAGCAGCAGAAGCAGACGGTGGTGGCTAGAAAAATTTATTTGCCACTGGCGAATACTACCGGCGCTGCTGTGTTAGGCAGCAATACTATGGGTAGTAGGACTGCTGCTAACGCTGCTGCCGCTACAACCGCCTTCGATGTGGCCGCTTGTTTAGCCGCATCGCTGGCTGGGGGCAACGACGATAGTCGAGACGGCGAGACCGACTCCCGGCTAGGCTATAATCGATCGGTGAGCTGGGAAATTTTATCAACCCATGTTAATGTATGACTCACCACTTTATATGCGTGCAACTAAACATGTGATACCGTCATGATGTTTGTGACCTTAAATGACCAATACTCATGTCCCTAAATAACCCCTTGTCTTGTCCTACATGACCCCTGTCCGTGTCCCTAAATATCGACCTTTCATGGCATATATTTCCTCATCCTTGAATGACCTCATTTATCATCATCTCCCTGTCCTCAAATGGCCTTTCAAAAACTCGGTCGCCACCCCTAACCTGCAGGCCTCCGCCGATCCGAAATCCGAGGACGACCTCGATCTTGATGTCAAAGTGGATAACGATGACGAAGATTACGAGGGCGAATTCGACGCCACACTGTCTGGTCACCAGCAGCTGAACTCGGAGCCGAATTTCCGGCTGAATTCGTCGATTATTTAAAAACTGCACTAGCATGCGCTTGCACTACTGTCCTTAAGTAGCTAGTTGTAGCTGTTTAACTATTATCTGCGGTGTCGGTCTGTTTATGGACTTTTTCAATTTTATCTGTTATTTTTCCATCCCTCACTTTTCTCTCGCTTTGGTAGTACGCTCGTAAAATATTTTTTATCGTTTTCTTATCAGTGCCTCGTTTAATTTTACCTATAGCAGTAGATAGTGCCTACTATTGTATTTTTTCTCTTCAACTTTATTACTTTAATTGTTGGTCTTTTAACAGTTTTTAAATTTGGTTGGGCAGACAATTTTCAGCTTAATCTTTTTTGCGGCTGTTTTTTTGTAATTAGCTTGGGCGTCTTATCTGTGACAAACAATATAAAGAAATATTTTATGGACCAATTTATAGGCTGGCGTCTGTTTTTACTCGCATTCTGCAAATACTTGTTTCTGCCTTCCCTGTGTGTTTCAGTTTGTAGGGTTTCTCTCAGACATGCCGTCTGACAGACAGACAGACAGACAGCGCGCTTATGCTACAGCGTGTCAAAAGTGCGCGCCTCTGCCAGTGCGCTCTTGTGCTGCTGCGCTCTTGTGCCGGTGCGCGCCTCTGCCAGTGTGCGCCTCTGCTAGTGCGCGCTTGTGCACACAATCACAAATTAAAAGTAAACATTTTTAAAGCTTTACATAATCACCTTAGTATAAGGATGAAGACCTGGATAAAGTAGAACAGGGCAATGGAGATTCCACCGCTCAGTAGGGGCAAAATGAACCAGGACGCCACTGAAATCGGATAAGTTGTATGCGCTGCTGAAGTGAAGATAATACTGGCTTAACTACAGCTTGAATGAGACTGTGCTTAGATACCAGCTCGAAAACTGAGTCTAAAGCCGTGCAAGGTATTCTTCAAACTGATAAAACATGTCATCGAAGTGTCAGTACCCAAGAATCTTCCATGCTGACCCAAGAATAGCCTCACCCAAGAATCTCCTATCCTGACCCAAGAATCTTCCATGCTGACCCAAGAATAGCCTCACCCAAGAATCTCCTATCCTGACCCAATAATCTTCCATGCTGACCCAAGAATAGCCTCACCCAAGAATCTCCTATCCTGACCCAAGAATCTTCCATGCTGACCCAAGAATAGCCTCACCCAAGAATCTCCTATCCTGACCCAAGAACCTTCATTCTGCGGAAGACACCGACTGGCACGCTCTAATGATCTGTAGAATCTCAAATCTGAGTTTATTACTACAGCTTGGCAATTCCTGATTGATTTTCCCGAATTCCCCCATTTGAATACATTAGAATTTTTCGGAATCTCCGCCATTGAATATCTGGAAAGCTGATTAAGCTAGAGCCTCAAGCACTGCAGAGGAAAAGTAGCAAATATATATTATTCGCGATCCACTCTGCAAGATCTCTTTCAACCTGAGTTATTTTGTTAAGAATAGCTGCGATAACTCCAGTGCCAATGGATCAGTGTGGCGAGATCAAGCGCCACCCAAAGACAGCACTCCCAAATACAGCGCCCCCATGGAAGGGCAGTGTGTTCTCGCGCAGTATGTTTGTTGCATAGATAATTTGCTATAGCACATTTCCTCTGGTGACCAGTCCAGTAATGTGTATTGACAGTCGCAAAGTCATTCGCTATGCGCATAAAACACGATTCTACCTTTCATATCCTTTTTGCACTACTTAGTAGTGCGGCTGAAGTACGCGAGGTAAAATAATTTCTTAGCAGCCAAAAATAACAGTCTAAAGAGAAAAAAGAATAAATAATTCTTCTTAGACAGTGCAGTATCCAAGAATATTCTATTCTATTGTATTCTATTCTATTCTATTCTATTCTATTCTATTCTATTCTATTCTATTCTATTCTATTCTATTCTATTCTATTCTATTCCTCTGCCACCGAAGAGCAGCAGCTTCTGTGGGGCTCCGGTTTGGGGCCTCTGCAGCCCGATGGCCTCCTGCTGCCCACCACCGGCTTGCGCTGCTGGGTGAGTCCGGGGAGAGAGGGCGGATCTCAGAGGGCTGGTAAGAATCTCGCCCAAAATCAGTGTGGCGAGATCAAGCGCCACCCAAAGACAGCACTCCCAAATACAGCGCCCCCATGGAAGGGCAGTGTGTTCTCGCGCAGTATGTTTGTTGCATAGATAATTTGCTATAGCACATTTCCTCTGGTGACCAGTCCAGTAATGTGTATTGACAGTCGCAAAGTCATTCGCTATGCGCATAAAACACGATTCTACCTTTCATATCCTTTTTGCACTACTTAGTAGTGCGCTGAAGTACGCGAGGTAAAATAATTTCTTAGCAGCCAAAAATAACAGTCTAAAGAGAAAAAAGAATAAATAATTCTTCTTAGACAGTGCAGTATCCAAGAATATTCTATTCTATTGTATTCTATTCTATTCTATTCTATTCTATTCTATTCTATTCTATTCTATTCTATTCTATTCTATTCTATTCCTCTGCCACCGAAGAGCAGCAGCTTCTGTGGGGCTCCGGTTTGGGGCCTCTGCAGCCCGATGGCCTCCTGCTGCCCACCACCGGCTTGCGCTGCTGGGTGAATCCGGGGAGAGAGGGCGGATCTCAGAGGGCTGGTAAGAATCTCGCCCAAAATCAGTGTGGCGAGATCAAGCGCCACCCAAAGACAGCACTCCCAAATACAGCGCCCCCATGGAAGGGCAGTGTGTTCTCGCGCAGTATGTTTGTTGCATAGATAATTTGCTATAGCACATTTCCTCTGGTGACCAGTCCAGTAATGTGTATTGACAGTCGCAAAGTCATTCGCTATGCGCATAAAACACGATTCTACCTTTCATATCCTTTTTGCACTACTTAGTAGTGCGGCTGAAGTACGCGAGGTAAAATAATTTCTTAGCAGCCAAAAATAACAGTCTAAAGAGAAAAAAGAATAAATAATTCTTCTTAGACAGTGCAGTATCCAAGAATATTCTATTCTATTGTATTCTATTCTATTCTATTCTATTCTATTCTATTCTATTCTATTCTATTCTATTCTATTCTATTCTATTCTATTCCTCTGCCACCGAAGAGCAGCAGCTTCTGTGGGGCTCCGGTTTGGGGCCTCTGCAGCCCGATGGCCTCCTGCTGCCCACCACCGGCTTGCGCTGCTGGGTGAGTCCGGGGAGAGAGGGCGGATCTCAGAGGGCTGGTAAGAATCTCGCCCAAAATCAGTGTGGCGAGATCAAGCGCCACCCAAAGACAGCACTCCCAAATACAGCGCCCCCATGGAAGGGCAGTGTGTTCTCGCGCAGTATGTTTGTTGCATAGATAATTTGCTATAGCACATTTCCTCTGGTGACCAGTCCAGTAATGTGTATTGACAGTCGCAAAGTCATTCGCTATGCGCATAAAACACGATTCTACCTTTCATATCCTTTTTGCACTACTTAGTAGTGCGGCTGAAGTACGTGAGGTAAAATAATTTCTTAGCAGCCAAAAATAACAGTCTAAAGAGAAAAAAGAATAAATAATTCTTCTTAGACAGTGCAGTATCCAAGAATATTCTATTCTATTGTATTCTATTCTATTCTATTCTATTCTATTCTATTCTATTCTATTCTATTCTATTCTATTCTATTCTATTCTATTCTATTCCTCTGCCACCGAAGAGCAGCAGCTTCTGTGGGGCTCCGGTTTGGGGCCTCTGCAGCCCGATGGCCTCCTGCTGCCCACCACCGGCTTGCGCTGCTGGGTGAATCCGGGGAGAGAGGGCGGATCTCAGAGGGCTGGTAAGAATCTCGCCCAAAATCAGTGTGGCGAGATCAAGCGCCACCCAAAGACAGCACTCCCAAATACAGCGCCCCCATGGAAGGGCAGTGTGTTCTCGCGCAGTATGTTTGTTGCATAGATAATTTGCTATAGCACATTTCCTCTGGTGACCAGTCCAGTAATGTGTATTGACAGTCGCAAAGTCATTCGCTATGCGCATAAAACACGATTCTACCTTTCATATCCTTTTTGCACTACTTAGTAGTGCGGCTGAAGTACGCGAGGTAAAATAATTTCTTAGCAGCCAAAAATAACAGTCTAAAGAGAAAAAAGAATAAATAATTCTTCTTAGACAGTGCAGTATCCAAGAATATTCTATTCTATTGTATTCTATTCTATTCTATTCTATTCTATTCTATTCTATTCTATTCTATTCTATTCTATTCTATTCTATTCTATTCTATTCTATTCTATTGTATTCTATTCTATTCTATTCTATTCTATTCTATTCTATTCTATTCTATTCTATTCTATTGTATTCTATTCTATTCTATTCTATTCTATTCTATTCTATTCTATTCTATTCTATTCTATTCTATTCTATTGTATTCTATTCTATTCTATTCTATTCTATTCTATTCTATTCTATTCTATTCTATTCTATTCCTCTGCCACCGAAGAGAATAGCGAGCTGCCATTGGATGAGGAGATGCGAACTCACTTGTCCTCTAAGTGCACGGAGTTTCTTTCCCCCACTTTCCGTAAACAACAGTAATGGAAAATGGGGAGTGGAAAATTCCCAGAAAGCAGACAAAGCAATCTGTCCAGTATAAACCGATTTGAACCGGTTGGAAAGCTCGTCGAACTCTAACTCTGCAGTCTGCAGTCTCCAGTCTAAACTCTAAACACTTGCAACTGAAACTCAGTTTCCTTCCTACGCTCTCTTACTAAATAATTTTCTTACTTCTTTCTAATTTTCTAATTCAACTCTCACTTTTTCTACACTTTCTACTTAGGCGTCTATTTTCGAGTCAACGCAGAAGGTAAGTGTCATTATAGATCCTTGCTTGTTTCAGTTTGTTTGTTCATTAACTTAGACGTCGGCAAAATTTTTACTTCAAGCCGTCAAGGGCTAGATTGACAACTTAGCGCATGACTTCGGGCCAGAGTACGGAGAGAGGAGAGAAGGAAGAGGAAAGATAAGGAGGGGAAAGTAGAGAGGAGAAGTGTGGAGAGAGTAGAGAGGTGAGCTGAGGAGAGGAGAGGAGAATAGAGTAGAGGAGTAGAGGGGGAAGGAGAGGTGAAGAGAGGAGAGTAGAAACGTAGAGTAGAGATGGAGAGGAGAGGAGAGAGCAGAGAGTAGAGGGGAGAGGAGAGTAGAGTAGAGGGTAGAGGAGAGTAAGGTAGAGGGGGGAGAAGAGAGTAGAGTAGAGGGGGAGGGAAGAGGAGAGTAGAGTAGAGGGGGAGGGAAGAGGAGAGTAGAGTAGAAGGGGAGGGAAGAGGAGAGTAGAGTAGAGGGGGAGGGAAGAGGAGAGTAGAGTAGAGGGGAGGGGAGAGGAGAGTCGAGTAGAGGGGGGGAGAGGACAGTAGAGTAGAGGGGAGGGGAGAGTAGAGTAGAGGGTAGAGGAGAGTAAAGTAGAGGGGGGAGAGGAGAGGACAGTAGAGGAGGAGGGGAGAGAAGAGTAGAGTAGAGGGGAGGGAAGAGGAGAGTAGAGTAGAGGGGGAGGGAAGAGGAGAGTCGAGTAGAAGGGGAGGGGAGAGGAGAGTCGAGTAGAGGGGGGAGAGGACAGTAGAGTAGAGGGGGAGGGGAGAGTAGAGTAGAGGGTAGAGGAGAGTAAAGTAGAGGGGGGAGAGGAGAGTAGAGTAGAGGAGGAGGGGAGAGAAGAGTAGAGTAGAGGGGGAGGGAAGAGGAGAGTAGAGTAGAGGGGGAGGGGAGAGGAGAGTCGAGTAGAAGGGGAGGGGAGAGGAGAGTCGAGTAGAGGGGGGAGAGGACAGTAGAGTAGAGGGGGAGGGAGAGTAGAGTAGAGGGTAGAGGAGAGTAAAGTAGAGGGGGGGAGAGGAGAGTAGAGGAGGAGGAGAGAGTAGAGTAGAGGGGGGGAGAGGAGAGTAGAGGAGGAGGAGAGAGAAGAGTAGAGTAGAGGGGGAGGGAAGAGGAGAGTAGAGTAGAGGGGAAGGGGAGAGGAAAGTAGAGTAGAGGGGGGAGAGTAGAGTAGAGGGGAGAGGAGAGTAGAAGATCAAGAGACTTTTAGAGACTTTGGAAGAAATTGAATTTCTAGAATAAAGAAGCGTAATTGATTTGAATTTTAAATCGGGTGCAGTGTCGCCACTCCAGCTCCAGCGAATTTTAATCGCTGGGCAATTTTAAGACAGACAGGCGATCAAGACAAAAAAGTACAAAAAGTACTAAGTAGCTTAGCTAAGTGATCGTTGTCATATTCTGCAAATTTCAGTGATTTTATATTGAGGGCCTTAGTTTGAATCGCTATGATCTAAGTCATTAAATATTCCAAAGTCTAATTAAAACTCTATGATTCCAAAAACTAAAACTGACGCGTTGTTTGTGTGTATGTTTTAAGTGAACTACAATTCAGCGTAATAAAAATAATTACAGGGATTCTAGGGGTAGAAATCATGCTCAACAAAACAGTTTTTCTGTTGTTGTTTATTACACAGTCGTAAGAGAAATTATTCCCTACAACTTTTACTCTCAGATATGGTTCACACGGCAGCCACACAGTTTTTGAGCGAGCACGGAGGTGCAAGTGAGTAAAAATTTTTTAGTCTGGTCAAATATTTCTAGTTATCCCTGTGTCGTGTCTGTATGTCTGTCTTTTTGTCTGTCTGTCCGTCTGTCAGAGTGTCTGTCCGTCTGTCTGTCTGTCTGTCTTAGTGTCTGTCTGTCTGTCTGTATGTCTGTCTTACTGCCTGTCTGTCCGTCTGTCTGTCTGTCTGTATGTGTCTGTCTGTCTGTCAGAGTGTCTGTCTGTCTTTCAGAGTGTGTCTGTCTTTCTGTCTGTCTGTCTGTCTGTCAGAGTGTCTGTCCGTCTTTCTGTCTGTCTGTCTGTCTGTCTGTCTGTCTGTCTGTCTGTCAGTGTCTGTCCGTCTTTCTGTCTGTCTGTCATGGTCTGTCTGTCTGTATGTGTCTGTCTGTCTGTCTGTATGTCTGTCAGAGTGTGTCTGTCTGTCTGTCTGTCTGTCTGTCTGTCTGTCTGTCAGTGTCTGTCCGTCTTTCTGTCTGTCTGTCATGGTCTGTCTGTCTGTATGTGTCTGTCTGTCTGTCTGTATGTCTGTCAGAGTGTGTCTGTCTGTCTGTCTGTCTGTCAGTGTCTGTCCGTCTTTCTGTCTGTCTGTCAGCGTCTGTCTGTCTGTCAGGGTGTCCGTCTGTCTGTCTGTCTGTCTGTCTGTCTGTCAGAGTGTCTGTCCGTCTCTCTGTCTGTCTATATATATCTGTCTATATATATCTTCGTTATCTAGATCTCAGATCTTAGATCTCAGATTCCAGATTTCAGGTCTGTCTGTCTGTCTGTATTTCTGTCTTTCTGTCTGTCTGTCTGTTTGTATGCTGGGTTTTTTTTGTGCGAATGGGTGCGAATAGCATCCTGGTCTTAAAAATCGCACCCTGAAATTTGACTCAGGGTGCAAAAAGCGCACCCAAATATTTGCAAGTTTTTGTCTGCAGCAGTGCAGCGCATTCTGGTCTTGAAAATCGCACCCTGAAATCTAGCACAGGGTGCGAAATCGCACCCAAGTTATGGACGAAAAAAACCCAGTTTGTATGTCTGTCTTTCTGTCTGTCTGTCTGTATGTCTGTCTGTCTGTATTTCTGTCTGTCTGTCTGTCTGTCTGTTTGTACGTCTGTCTTTCTGTCTGTCTGTCTGTCTGTATATCTGTCTTTCTGTCTGTCTGTATTTCTGTCTTTCTGTCTGTCTGTCTGTCTGTCTGCCTGTCAGAGTGTGTCTGTTTTTCTGTCTGTCTGTCTGTCTGTCAGAGTGTCTGTCTGTCTGTCTGTCTGTGTCTGTCAGAGTGTCTGTCCGTCTTTCTGTCTGTCTGTCTGTATGGCTGTCTTTCTGTCTGTCTGTATTTCTGTCTTTCTGTCTGTCTGTCTGTCTGTCTGTCTGTCTGTCTGTCTGTCAGAGTGTGTCTGTTTTTCTGTCCGTCTGTCTGTCTGTCTGTGTCTGTCAGAGTGTCTGTCCGTCTTTCTGTCTGTCTGTCTGTCTGTCTGTCAAAGTGTCTGTCTGTCAAAGTGTCTGTCTGTCAGAGTGTCTGTCTGTCAGAGTGTCCGTCTGTCTGTCTGTCCGTCTGTCTGTCTCTCTGTGTGTCCGTCTGAATCTGAATCTACGATTCCTGTATATCCCATACATTCCACAATTACTTTTAGAATGGACACCTGCCCTCAAGGCTGAATACCAGGCTCTTACGCAGGACGAGAAAAACGCTCTTAGGCAGAGGGCTAAAGATCGTCCGAGAGATTTTAAAAGCAGCATTCTGGTCGACTTGAAACGAGCTCAAAAATCTTTCTGCGTCGTTATTCCTCCATCCATACCAACAGATATGCCCGAATGTTACGTATCTGATGGAGTATCTTCCCGAGTTCAAGAGGAATTAACTGCAGCGGTGAAACAGCTTTCTGATATCATCAAGAAAGGAGAGGAATATTATCGAGAAGAAAAAATCGCCTCTCAAGCCCGAATGGAAGCTACGACAGAAGCATCAGTTCGAGCTGAAGCTACCGGACCTTCCAACGCTTTTCGTGATGTGAAGAAGCTGAGACTGTCAATCCAGGAGAAAGCAACGACTGCTTTCAAGAGAGCTGGAAACAGAGGCCCGATTCCATGGAAGCAAATGGAGAGTGACAAGCGAAACAAAACCAGATTTGCACGCGGAAGATTTTCTCTCGATTTCAAGTCACCCCATCATTTAAACAGGGCGGAATGTGTTCAGTTGGTTGAAAAGTTGGAAAATACGGATCTGGTATTTGTCAATTACCAACATTCTGATCTTATTGAAAGTGCAGGGCATTCGAGCGCCGCTACACCTGCCACGGCCGCTGCAACTGCTACACCTGCCACGGCCGCTGCAACTGCTACACCTGCCACGGCCGCTGCAACTGCTACACCTGCCACGGCCGCTGCAACTGCAACACCTGCCACGGCTACTGCAACACCAGCCACGAGTGCTGAAGTGAACATCCCGGCAGACAAACCTGATGAGTTTGATAACTACGAGCTTGGACCTGGAATCAGTGCTTATCGAGAATTTTTTCACATGGAAAACAGCAGTGCAACAGTGCAAGCGCAGCCGCAGGGAGCTGCTATTGTACTGACTAACGCCTGCGTCTCAAGTGTTAACAGTAATCAAACAGGTATGTCTCATTCAGCTATAGAGACGAGAGCCAATCCGACTACTATCAGTTTATTTGGCCGCTCGGCTGCTTTTCGCTATAGTTAAGCATGCATCTATTCGAATTAAAAGAGCCAAAAAACTGTCTGTTTTAAACTTAACTGATGTTATACTCAGTAAAGCAATCCTCAGTCTCTTTGCAAGACTGGCCGCTTTGCAGAAAATGCTGTGGCAGAAGATCTGGTTCACTGCTGTGACTTTGCCCACTTTGCAAATCAATTCTGTATACTTTGCTGGGGTAATTATTGTCACTTTGCATACATCCAGATCCCCACTCCTGCGTTGTGATGACCTCTGCGTGGTGCAGGAGAGGCAACAACCCTGTTCACAAAAACACGGTTGGCTAACAATCACAGTTAGTATATAGCTAGTTAAATCTAGGGGGCGACCCAGTCCCGGGCCCGGGCCCGAAAAGTCGGGAATCCCGACCAAAATCGTGGCCCGACCCGGGCCCGGGCCCGACCCTAAAAAAGTCGGGAAATCGGGACAAGTCTTTTTTCCCTAAAGGCACTAACTGCGTGCAAATAAGAATAAAATTATTTTTATTCACAGCACAGCACAACACTCAGTTAAGCATTGCATCAGCACTCAAGACTCAAGCACTGCACGACTGCAGTAATAGTAATAGATGATATGATGTGAAGTAGCAATATCATTGATTCGTAGTAGGCTCTAAGCGTGAGTGTCTGTGACCGTGAGCGTCAGCCACAGCCAGTTTCCACTTTCCAGGAAGATCGGATTTTTTCCAGGAAGATAAAATTAAAACATAGTTGATGCAATATTGATTCCACTTTACACGCTGCAGGCTGCAGGCTAAAAGCAAAAATATGATTCTTTAAAAAGTTGATTTGTCATTTTTAAGCTTTTGTAAATAACATTTCCTATTTACGTTCCAAGAAGTACTTATTAAGGGCCAAGGCTACCATTTTTCCAAGAAGTTTGCTATCTATCAGAGTTTGTAATCGTGTTCATATTTGTATTGTATTCGTAGGTAGTTGTAGTCGTAGACTCAGTATCGTATTCGTAATCATATTCGTTTAGGTAGGTAGGTGAGCAGGTAGGCAGGTATCAGCTAATTACTTGTATTTCCATTGTCTGTTTGCCTGTTCTGTTGAGACAGTTGAGTGTTGTGTTGTGTTGTCACTTCACTTGTGTTCTGTTCTGTTGTCTTGTCTTGTTGTCTTACTGAATACTGACTGTGTACATGGCTCTTTATATTGAAGCTATGTAAAGGAACTAAAAATTCAAATAAAAGAATCAATCAATTGATTTGGTTCTTACTTCCTTACTGCTTCCAATGCCAAGTGCCTTACACTTAATGCTTCAGCTTTTCTTCTTTTTGCTTACTGCCACTGCCAGTGCCAGCCGCACTACCGCAGTGCCTGCTTGCCTACCTCACTGCCTGTTAAGTGTTAGTGTCACTGTCACTGGCACACACACAGTACTTGTGCCACACAGTGACATTGAATTTGAACTATTGAGTATATTGATATTTGAGTATTAAGTCTTTTAATGTAACTCTTATCTATTCTGAAGTCTTAACTAATGTATTAAATAAAAATAATATTTATTATATATTTAATATAATATATTATATTTATATATTATTATATATTTAATATATTCATATATTATAATATATTTAATGTTTATCATATATTTATTATACATTTAATATATTATATTAGATTTAATATATTAATATATTTATTATATATTTAATAGTAATCCGCATATGCTAAAAGTATTAATATTTATTATGATTTTTTTCCAATTATTGAGCTGTCCTAAAGATCTTGTCCCGAATTCCCGAGGCCCGACCCAGGCCCGAGTCCTCATTCCCGGGCCTGACCCGGGCCCGACTTTGGCCGTCCCGGTCGCCCCCTAGTTAAATCCCAGATCTCCCCGATTTCAGATCTCAGATTTCATATATCAGATCTCAGATCCCAGATTTCAGATCTCAGATCCCAGTCTCAGATTTCAGATCCCAGATCCCGGGATTCTAAACTTTTAAATATATAAAATACAACAGTCATTACCTATATTGTGCATATATTCTTAATGTCTTGTTTTCTCATGAAAATACCTGTGTATTAGAACTCACACGACTCCAACTCCCTCTTCTCTTCTCTGTCTCCTCTTTCTTTCTACTGACTCCCTCCTCTATCGTGTATCATCTCTCTCCCATCTCCCAATGCACCCCAGCTCTCACTTCTCTCCCATTTCTTTTCCCTATTCACCCTATAGGTCACTTCTCTCCCATTTTTCCCTATTCACCCTATCTGTCACTTCTTCCATTTCTCCCATATTTAGTATATAAAAATATAAATTTCGAAAGGATTAGAATTTTATATAATAGAATTTCTGTAATCATTTGCAGCAATGGCAAAAAGGAATAAAAAGAGGGCCCCAAAAAGGGCCCTGTTGACTGGGCCGCCGAGTCGGAGGCTGCGGCGGAGGCAGCTCCGGCGGCGGCGGAGACAGCTCCGGAGGCAGCTCCGGAGGCAGCTCCGGAGGCAGCTCCGGAGGCAGCTCCGGAGGCAGCTCCGGCGGCGGCTCCGGCGGAGGCAGCGCCGGCAGCTCCGGCGGCGGCTCCGGCGGCTCCGGCGGCGGCTCCGGCGGCTCCGGCGGCGGCTCCGGCTCCGGCGGAGGCGGAGGCAGCACCGGCGGAGGCAGCACCGGCGGAGGCGGCTGCCAGACGGCGGGCGGGCCGCCGCTGGGCCCGCGTCCGCAAACGAGAGACATTAGTACGTGCATTTGCTGCCTAAATCATTTCTATATATATCTTTGCTATCTAGATCTCAGATTCCAGATTTCAGGTTCCAGATCCCAGATCTCAGATTCCAGATTTCAGGTTCCAGATCTCAGATTCGAGACACAGTCTCAAGTTAGAATAAGCTTTACTGAGCTTTCAGATTGATGGTCATGCACTAGGACATTACATTACACAGAATTAAATTCAGCAAGCTTATTTGTGTAAATATTAATTTATTTCCAGATGCAAACCGTCGCCCGCCTGCAGCTGCTCCAAGCCCAGCTGCTGGGCCAGCTGGCTGGGTTAGATATTTTTCAAATATTGAATGCTAAAATGTATACTCCTAAATATGCAGTCTAATTTCTTTCATTTACGATTTAAATCGTAACTAGATCGGCTTCGTCTCGGCCCATCAACACAGTCCTCAGTATTGTATGTGGTCCAGATAAATCAGTCCATGGGGTGATACCTTATACATATGCAGGCTAGCAAAAGAAGGCTATAGGGCTGCAGGGATCAGAAGTGAAGCTGCTCGCAGATCGTAGGAGATTTCAGATTTTCAGGTGTAAAATCCCTCCCCCTCTATGCTAAAGACCTCATTAATTCTCAGCACTGTCAAACACCTTTTAGATGCCCAGCAGTTCCTTCAGTGGCTGCACTGGCTGGTCCCTCAGGTCCTTCAGTGGGTGCCCCCTCAGATCCTTCAGTGGATGCCCCTTCAGAACCCAAAATCTAAAATCTAAAATCGACACATTTCGTAGCTGTCTACTTGGAGTAGCTGGTCAGAGAAGGCATCCCCGAATCTCCAGATTTCCTGATTCTCACATCCTTATCCCTGAATGTCATATCTTCCTATCTGATTTCCTCATGTTAATCTCAGAATAGCCTCATACACAACACAACTATAGTTTATGTATAACGTCTCTGTGCATCAAAAGCTGAGCAGTTTAGAGTTAATAAGCAATTTACTATAAATGAAATAAACAACAGTTCTCAGAGTAAAACTTACACTTGTTCTCTGGTTCTAATGTTCTCGCTATCAGAGACCTTATTCACGTCCCATCCCCGCCCCACCCGAAATATCTTGATAGAACAAATTGCGCGCCTCTCAAAAAAACTTACATTGCGACTTTTGAACTTTACAGAAATACTGGATTCGGCTTGCGGGGCGGGCGAGGCGGGGGACGAGGACGAGGGGACGAGGGCGAGGGGGACGAGGGCGAGGCGGCCAGCCCTTCCATCATTGGTAAGTTGCCATAGGACACCATTTGTTTTTCAACACACAAAATTTAATTTTTTGGACACATACATGTACAGTCCAGACACCTGTACAGACACACAGAGAGACAGAAAAACACGGAGAAGGACAGATAAACGGGCAGACAGACAGATTCGGCGATCCTGGCGCCAATTTGGGGATCCTGGCGCCAAATTTAGCTTCCGGCGCCAATTCGAGCTTTCCCGCGCTTTTAAAGCTTTTAAAGTTAGTCTGCTTTTCGTCAGCAAGACAGCCACCCTTCCCCCAGACAAGGATCAGGTGATAGGGATAACTGTGAGGGAAAGTTGAAATAATTTTTTATAGCCTTCTCTGGTAACGTTAAGCCATGACAGTACAGTAAGGAATTCAACTACTGTCCTACTACGAGCTATCTGATTGCGACTTGAGAGTATTCTGTCCCCCCACAATGACAAACTGACCTTCCAAGCACTTGAACTGATGAGTCAGCAGATTTGTCTGTCTTGTGTGTCTGACCATACGCTCGTATATATTCTATATGTACTAATATACATTATAAATTCTAATTCTAAATTCTAGTATATTATATATAGTCGAATAGTTTTCCCATAAAAGTTTGAACGCTGACTTGCAAGCAGCCTACTAGGAGTTATCGTACATTGAGAGAGGGCCACCGTTCTACACCCACCCCAAAACTGAGCACGCGGGCCAATGAGAATTCTCCCACGGTGAGTTAGGCAAGCCAACCCTTCCCTTTGATTAATGAGCCTCTCGCTTTTTGATTCAACGACGGCCACCACCCACGGTGTAAGTTAATTTGTGGCTTTATTCACCAGTATCAAGGAGCTTATATAAAGAGCTGGAAAGAAAATTCTATCCTTGTCTCATTTTAAGCATAGGCCTGCATAGAGTATAAATATTTGAGCGCAAGCTTAACGGCTATACTTGGTTATTTTTAATTTGTCTTTAAATACAGGTAAGTTCAAGGAATCGAATAATTTTAAAGCGAAAATGCCACTGTTTGAATAATTCTTAGTAAAATTCAGTTTTGCTGCAAGCGCACGATATCAAGTTTTTTCAATGGAATATATTAGATTAATCTTTTAACGACGTCATAAGACTTGGCGCCACGTTTTTTTGATTGTGATTTTCGCTTGCACAAATTGTGGATGGCATTTTGAACTTTAAAATTGTTCGACTTCCTAGAGTCTTACTCTGATAATACGCTTCATAATAACCAATATTTGCTTAGTTATAAGCATATATAGTGAGTTTTAAGCTATGCGCATTTAGTTATAACAGACTTAGACATTTATTATAGGTGGATATTTACAGTTCATAATAAGCTATATATATATATTTAGTAATAAGCTATATATAGTTATTTCTGTCATATCTGTTATCTATCCTAGTGTCTATCTTAGTGTCTGTCCCAATGTCTTTCTTAGTGTCTGTCTTACTCCACTTCTCTCCCGTTGTCTCTCCTCTGCTCTCTCTCCCGTCTTCTTTCCTCTCTTAGTACTCTCATGGCTGTTCTCATGCTTTGATCATGTCTTCTTTCTTGCCAATTTGCAGTCCTGAAAGGAATTTGTGTATTTTCATCTCCACTGCAGTCTGCAGCAGTTTAACAACAAAGGAAATACGCATTTCTTAGGAGGAAATTTAAAATTCAAAGTACTTTTAAGAGAAACCTAAAATTTCCATGGTGTGACTAATTTAGTAGGGTTGTATTGCATTGCATCGCCTTTTCATAAATCTTTCGCTTTTACAAACCATGCTGAATTCCCTCGATTTGCCATCCACTGTTAAACTGCTGCAGAGTTTGCCAATACAGAGGACAGTGGTTAGAATTTCTCACTAAACTGTCATGGCTAAACGTAGCCTTTCCACGCGCGGGGTACACAGAAGGCTATTAAAAAGTTATTCTAAAACACGGTACATTTGCTATGTACATTCAGCCCTATCGCCTGACCCTTCGTCTGGGCTGGGGGAATGAGTGAGTGAGTGGCAAAAACAACAGAAAAAGCAGACAAACTTCACATGCTTACAGTTTCTTTTTCGGTTGAGTTACAGAGTTGAAACTTCCTATTTCAACTTGAAATTAAAACTTAAATATTGAAACTAATCAATCAGCAGCCCTAAGAGGAATTTGTGTATCTCCAGCTCCATCACAGTCTGCGGCAGTGTAACAACCAAGGAAACATGCATTTTTAGGAGGCCATTTAGATTTAAAAAATTACCTTATGCGAATCTTAATGTTAAAATCTTCATGGCGTAACTAATTTAGTAGGATTACATAGCCATCCACTTTTCTCTTTCCCACCGTTTCTAGTGCTCCCAAAGCACACAAATTTTTCCTATACACAAGCAATATACTGAACACAGACCTTTAAATCCAGGAGGTTCACCCTGAGTATCTGAGTGACCTGCGAGACAACTAGGAAGAGTAGGCTACTAAAATTAGTATGAGGAGGACATGTGCACTATGGTTTCTAGACATACACTAGCATCATGTTTTAAGTGACGCAATTCATCATTATGGTTTCAAGATGGTGCGAAAAATGGTTTTTTTCACTCAACTCTGGTTTCTTTTCCAGATGGATCAGGATCAGGATCAAGTGCCACCGCCGCCGGCGCCACCACCGCCGGCGCCACCGCCACCACCACCGGCGCCACCGCCACCACCACCGGCACCACCGCCACCACCGCCGCCGCTGGCTCAGCGCCGCCGCATTCGGCGCCTCCGCAGCAGCGGCCTGCGGCTTTAAAAACTTTGCGTAAAATTGTAAAATTGTGTAAAATTGCGCTGGGTGGGCTGGGCTATCTGATTGTGGGGAGAGTTTTCGGAATTTTTTAACATTTTAACAGACTGACAGGCAGGCGAACCGATACAGACATACATACAGACACAGACAGACAGACAGACAGGCCGAGAGACAGGCAGACATACAGAAGGACAGACAGACATACAGAAGGAGAGACAGGCAGACAGACCGATACAGACAGACATACAGAAGGACAGACAGACTGACAGGCAGGCGAACCGATACAGACATACATACAGACACACAGAAGGACAGACAGACAGACAATTCCGAGAACTTTCCCTACAATCAGATATGAACCCTCGGGCGAAATGGTTTGAAGTGCTTGTTCTTTGTTGTTTTGTTTAGTTTTGCATTAAGTAAAATGGTTCGCCCCGAGGGTTCTTACCCAGCCCCCTTTTTGGATTAAAAATCTTTGCCTTCAATTTCTTCCTTATTTATTGATCATACCATAGTATAAGCTTGGCAAGTTGTAATCAGTAAAAAAGCATTGCACACTGTTACGATTTACATTAAAAAAACATTACTTAGGACTGCTGTTCAATGCAACCAATTAAGTTCAATTCCAGCCCCCAGCAGCCTTGGTTTGGCCACTCGGCTACGTTCTGATACTTGGCGGCACTGCATCCTACCATCCTACGAGTTATTGCATCCTACTACAACAGATAAGTACATTCCATCCACAATTGACTCGTTCGTCTTAAGCAAATACCCTCCAGAATCCACCCTGGGTCTTTACCCTCCAGAATCTTCAGCAATATGTAACGAAGACAAAACTAACCAGTTAAAAACATTTTGCACTCTCACTCAGATTCTGCCCGATCGCTACGAGGGCTTCGAGCGCGCTCTGCCGTTGCCGGAGCTCTGGGCTGCCGGCTTTTTAATCTAGCCGGACCTGGGGCCCAGGATATTCAACGCCTATGGCCTGGCCGCTGCGATGCCATAGGGGCACCACAAATCTGCACCTGGATACCTGGATACTTTTGTCACCATAGCAAAACGAGTTGAAAGTGAGAAGCATATGAATGCTTATTTAAAACCAGTTTAATTATTGGTTTAGTAACTTTAGTTCAGTGAAAACAGAATTAACTGACTAACATTGACAATTTTAATATCTTCGCTATAGCAACCATAAAGCTCTCTAGTCATGCTACGCTATAAATTTACACTGAATGTTGACTGTTTACATACGTTACCAATTAATGAGCAATTAACTGATATCCACAGTCACTTATTACTCTGTATCCATGACAATACCTGTAAACTATTTTTTACTACTTAAATCCATCACAATAGTAATCAATATTTTATTGCCTAATAAGTGAGATATCTTTTAATTCCATAATGTCAAATCCTATTTTACAATTCAATACATATCAGTTTTCAAATATCAATTCTCTACTTTTATTCGATTTATTTTATACTGTACTTCGATTTATTTATATTGATGCACTGCTTTATTACTCGCACACCATTATATACAAACTGTAGCCAATACTGTAAAAATATTTGAAATATAATAATACATAGTGGCGTAAGAGCCGGCCAAGCTGAAGCGCCGGGCATCCTATATATCCTAAAAATGAGTTGTCTGTATCTTATATAATAAAAATGAGTTGCCTGTCGGTATTCTTTTCTAAGGCCCAAATACCAGTGCTTACTTTTAGTGCTAAAATGAGTGCCTGTGGAGCTAAAAGGAGTGCCTGCGGCGCTAAAATGAGTGCCTGCGGCGCTAAAATGAGTGCCTGCGGTGCTAAAATGAGTGCCTGCGGTGCTAAAATGAGTGCCTGCGGCGCTAAAATGAGTGCCTGCGGTGCTAAAATGAGTGACTGCGGCGCTAAAATGAGTGCCTGCGGCGCTAAAACTGATTTTGTTGCATTCGGGAATACAACAAATGGCATACTGAAAACATTAAAAAACCTTGCTGCAGTCACTTACATGTACTTACCTAACGATTGCTGTAGTAACTGTATACCACCTGACTGGGACAGAACTTCAGAACATACCGGATTGGGGAATTAGAGATATGCGCAGTCTAGATGTATCTACAATTTGTAAAACCTTGCTACGTACTTGTACTTCAGGAATACTAACGTACTCATTCCTTGCCGCCGTTATTTAGACTAGCATGCCTTTGCAATAAACAACACAGTCTAGACGGACTGCAGAAAGTGCATAAATACTTAAATTGGTTTTCCGTTAAACTTGCTTTCGAGTTTATCGAGTTTATTCGAGTTCAAAATGGTTTTCGAGGTTGTGAAATTTCGAGTTTATGAAAATAACTGGTTTCGATGTGAAATTTCGAGCTTGTGAAAGCAACCCACGATACATTTATCTGTGAATACAATCAATACATTAAATAAAAGCAGTCAGATTCAGAGATCCTGTAATTGTTTTAGAGGCTGATTTCCGTGAAAATACACTGGAGAATATATCATTAACAAAATATATTACCCAAAGCTTTTCATTCTGAAGGATGAAGACTACCATTATTTTAATATAGCGTGCACAACATGTTACTCTACTTTATTTTATATGCTAATAGTTGCGCGTTAATAAGTTTCATCATCCTAGTTTTCATTTTTAATACACTTATGAATTTTTTTACTGTTGTGTCCCTTCTTCACACTTTATATGCTACATTATATATATACTTGTTTCAAGACAAAGCAAAACAAAATATTTCGGCTACTGATACTAATGTCACTAGTGAGTATTTATAACCTTTGGCTTGTAAAAATTTAAAAAAGAATTATATCTAAATTATATTCAGATTAAATCTAAATATAATCTATATTAGGCAAAAACTTTTTAAACCCAACAGGCAACATACATGTATATAATACAACAGACTGACATGCTTTGCATCCTAAATTAAAAGAATGGTAGTATTCATTAACCGAGATCAAATGCTATCGCTTGATTTTGTGATGCAAAAATGACGCTTTTTCTGTCTCCGCATCCGCACTGTTATTTTTGATGGATATTAGCCTCCAAAAATTATAAAATTGCACGGCGAATGCCGCGAATGTACTGCCTGAGGTCTTGAGAAAGTGTCTGAATAATTTTACTTTACTCTAGAACTGTATTAAATGCATGACAATTCATAATAACAATTAGGCTGCATTCTCATATGAACTTTTAAAATCATAAATTTACGATACATTAAATAAAAAGTAACTGAGTTCTTGTTGTCAACAGCTACGAAAACATTAACAAAACTGAACTTACCTTTCGATTTTTTTACTCGTCCATGATAAAAGCAGGGGAGTTTTTAAGTTTTATTGCAATACATAAAACATTTAAGACTTTCTTACCAGAAAAAATGTATCTAAGGTGGCACAGCAGTTGAACTTTCAAATATAGATTCTTTTTTTAATAATTACGATACGTCGAAACGGTACCGGTATAATTGATCTTCGACTTCAATGACAATAAATATGACAGGAACTAAATGTGCTTCACCCGAAGTGTTACAAAAGATTACTAAGTGTTCAATATTAGCACTGCTAGACTCAAACCGTGCCAAAACAAAAACAAACCAAAAAACACAGACCATGAGTGATGAGTGCATGACTTCATGAGAGTTACTTAACTTTAGGCCTGCAACTGCCACATTAATGGACTGCCACATCGCTAACTTTCAGGCGGTTGAGCTTGCTGCTGATATTGGCAGCAGTGTGAGCTGTGAGCGCGTGCATGCAAGGAGCCTACCTAGTTTTCATTTTTAATACACTTATGAATTTTTTTACTGTTGTGTCCCTTCTTCACACTTTATATGCTACATTATATATATACTTGTTTCAAGACAAAGCAAAACAAAATATTTCGGCTACTGATACTAATGTCACTAGTGAGTATTTATAACCTTTGGCTTGTAAAAATTTAAAAAAGAATTATATCTAAATTATATTCAGATTTAATCTAAATATAATCTATATTAGGCAAAAACTTTTTAAACCCAACAGGCAACATACATGTATATAATACAAGAGACTGACATGCTTTGCATCCTAAATTAAAAGAATGGTAGTATTCATTAACCGAGATCAAATGCTATCGCTTGATTTTGTGATGCAAAAATGACGCTTTTCCTGTCTCCGCATCCGCACTGTTATTTTTGATGGATATTAGCCTCCAAAAATTATAAAATTGCACGGCGAATGCCGCGAATGTACTGCCTGAGGTCTTGAGAAAGTGTCTGAATAATTTTACTTTACTCTAGAACTGTATTAAATGCATGACAATTCATAATAACAATTAGGCTGCATTCTCATATGAACTTTAAAAATCATAAATTTACGATACATTAAATAAAAAGTAACTGAGTTCTTGTTGTCAACAGCTACGAAAACATTAACAAAACTGAACTTACCTTTCGATTTTTTTACTCGTCCATGATAAAAGCAGGGGAGTTTTTAAGTTTTATTGCAATACATAAAACATTTAAGACTTTTTTACCAGAAAAAATGTATCTAAGGTGGCACAACAGTTGAACTTTCAAATATAGATTCTTTTTTTAATAATTACGATACGTCGAAACGGTACCGGTATAATTGATCTTCGACTTCAATGACAATAAATATGACAGGAACTAAATGTGCTTCACCCGAAGTGTTACAAAAGATTACTAAGTGTTCAATATTAGCACTGCTAGACTCAAACCGTGCCAAAACAAAAACAAACCAAAAAAACACAGACCATGAGTGATGAGTGCATGACTTCATAAGAGTTACTTAACTTTAGGCCTGCAACTGCCACATTAATGGACTGCCACATCGCTAACTTTCAGGCGGTTGAGCTTGCTGCTGATATTGGCAGCAGTGTGAGCTGTGAGCGCGTGCATGCAAGGAGCCTACCTAGTTTTCATTTTTAATACACTTATGAATTTTTTTACTGTTGTGTCCCTTCTTCACACTTTATATGCTACATTATAAATATATACTTGTTTCAAGACAAAGCAAAACAAAATATTTCGGCTACTGATACTAATGTCACTAGTGAGTATTTATAACCTTTGGCTTGTAAAAATTTTAAAAAGAATTATATCTAAATTATATTCAGATTAAATCTAAATATAATCTATATTAGGCAAAAACTTTTTAAACCCAACAGGCAACATACATGTATATAATACAACAGACTGACATGCTTTGCATCCTAAATTAAAAGAATGGTAGTATTCATTAACCGAGATCAAATGCTATCGCTTGATTTTGTGATGCAAAAATGACGCTTTTTCTGTCTCCGCATCCGCACTGTTATTTTTGATGGATATTAGCCTCCAAAAATTATAAAATTGCACGGCGAATGCCGCGAATGTACTGCCTGAGGTCTTGAGAAAGTGTCTGAATAATTTTACTTTACTCTAGAACTGTATTAAATGCATGACAATTCATAATAACAATTAGGCTGCATTCTCATATGAACTTTTAAAATCATAAATTTACGATACATTAAATAAAAAGTAACTGAGTTCTTGTTGTCAACAGCTACGAAAACATTAACAAAACTGAACTTACCTTTCGATTTTTTTACTCGTCCATGATAAAAGCAGGGGAGTTTTTAAGTTTTATTGCAATACATAAAACATTTAAGACTTTTTTACCAGAAAAAATGTATCTAAGGTGGCACAACAGTTGAACTTTCAAATATAGATTCTTTTTTTAATAATTACGATACGTCGAAACGGTACCGGTATAATTGATCTTCGACTTCAATGACAATAAATATGACAGGAACTAAATGTGCTTCACCCGAAGTGTTACAAAAGATTACTAAGTGTTCAATATTAGCACTGCTAGACTCAAACCGTGCCAAAACAAAAACAAACCAAAAAAACACAGACCATGAGTGATGAGTGCATGACTTCATAAGAGTTACTTAACTTTAGGCCTGCAACTGCCACATTAATGGACTGCCACATCGCTAACTTTCAGGCGGTTGAGCTTGCTGCTGATATTGGCAGCAGTGTGAGCTGTGAGCGCGTGCATGCAAGGAGCCTACCTGTGCTGTGCATCTTAGTATTAAGGCTATTGGCTAACCCGATAATATATCAATTTGGCTTATGAGTGGCTCTCCAATGCATTATCACCAGCTTAATCACTTAAATTCTACAAACCCAAAATGAGCTACTGATTTAAAGTACTATGATTACAGACGAAGTATGAATGCTAATACTAAATTTTAAAAAATCATTTCCACCGTTTTTATTTATGTTCGAATAAATAATACTTTTTACTCTTTCAATACTACTTTTCTAATCCGCGTATTTTCATCGCTTAAACTTAATAATCCTCTAATTTTAATAGTAATAATCCTTACCATAATTTAATGTTGTTCACTTAAATTCTAATTTTTGGTCTTCTGCCTGTTTTGCTTTTTTTACACCCACAATACTTACATCAAGAAAATATTTTGTCTAGCAAGATTCGAACCTCAAACCTTCCAATTTCAAGTCAGGCGCACTGGCCACTCGACCAATTTTTAGCGGTGTCTATTTTTAGCACTCAGAATTCCCAGACTTCTCATTCCCGTCCGCGGTGCACTCGACCCCAGCCTACACGGACCAATAGCAGCGTTCCTTGGCATATCTAGCGTACTATCACTGTGCGCACTGTGTGGACTCTCTAGGCTAGCCTGTGTGGGTCCACGGTGGAGCCACCTGGCTAGCCACGTATTTTTTGTTTAGTGGATTGTCTGGCTAGCCCACGGCCGTTAGGTGCGCTAAGGGAGCCCATCCCACCGTGGGCTGGGTCCCGTTAACGGGCTATTTTTAGCGTGGGATGGGCTCCGCTAGCGGCGGGCCGTTAGGTGCCTACCCCCTCAACCAAACAACCCCCGCACCCCGCACCAATTAGCGCTATACCAGGAAAGGGAAATAGAGGGGGTGAGTAAAAACTCAACACTTGGATGAAACTTGAACCCGTCGTCCTAAGCTTATATAAATGAATCACGTGCAAGACACAAGGCAGACAAAGCCTAAGTCCAACTGTCGTTTTTGAAGGCAGAGCAAAATCGGCCTATTTCTTCAACACAAAGAAAGCAAGCGGACCTGTGACCTGCCTCCAGTCCTCTCGTCAGCATGGCATTGAACGCGCACCAAAGAGGACCAGCCGTGATCGTTGTTGGCGCACCGGGCTGCGGCAAAACCAGCCTAATTAGCCGCTACGTTGATCAGGTGTTCGACGCCAACTGTTTGGCAACGGTTGGTATTGACGTGATCTTTCTGGCTGAGCAGACGGGCGGATTGAAGGTGAGCGCGTTTCTGAAATCCAGTATCTCTACACGAGCTACCACTAGCTTGTTGTTGACTCTTCTTGGTGCCCTTTAGCCTTAGTTAGGAATTAGGTGCTCCCTGCGCTCCTTTAGGTGTGCTATTATTATCCTTTTTACGATCTGTGATCTCACCTTTCTCCTCATACACCGCCACAGCCCTCGCTCTGGGACGCCAGCGGCCACCAGCGCTTTCGGCACATTGTGCGCGGCTACCTGGCCGGGGCCCGCGCCGCCCTGCTGGTGTACGACCTGACCAACAAGGACTCGCTGACGGCCGCCGGAGCTGACTGGCTGCCGGCGCTGAGGGAGGAGGCGCCAGCCGATGCCGTCATTGTGCTGGTTGGCGCCAAGGCCGACTGCTCCGCTGCTGAGCGGCAGGTGAGCTGGGAGGCAGACTGACAATGTGAGGGTTTGATTTTTGGTAAAACTTGGAACAGGGATTGGGAAGCTCAAATCTGTGGGTATAGGAGTCGAGTTGGGAAATTTGGGAATTTAGTCATTCGTGTTTGGGATCGGGGAGTTGAAATCTGCAACTGACAATTTTACTGTGGGGACTGGGGATCTGGAAGCTTGGAATGGGGATCTGATTATGGATAATGGGGATCTGTTTAATGGGGAATAGGGATCTAATTATGGAGAATGGGGATCTGAATATGGGGATAGGGATCTGATTATGGGGAATGGGGATCTGATTATGGGGAATATGAATCTGATTATGGGGAATATGAATCTGATTATGGGGAATGGGGATCTGAATATAGGTAATGAGGATCTGAACATGGGATAGGGATCTGATTATGGGGAATGGGGATCTGATTATGGGGAATATGAATCTGATTATGGGGAATATGAATCTGATTATGGCGAATGGGGATCTGAATATGGGGAACTGATTATGGAGAATTAGGATCTGACTTCAGCAGCAATCTTCATCCCACACCAACTGCCCCCGCCCCAATCTCATCGCAGGTGTCCCCGGAGGAGGCAGCGGCCTTCGCCGCCCGCCACGGCCTGCACGCCACCGTGGAGGCCTCCGCCCTCACAGGCGACGGAGTGGACGAAGCCTTCGAGGAGGTGTTCGACCGGCTGCGGGTGCGGGCGCCGCCGGCGCCGTCCGCCCAGGAGGAGCCGCTGATCCTCGGCCGGCCGGGCGCCTCCGCTGCGGCGCCTTTGAGCACGGCGCCGGGCAAGCCGGGCCAGTGGACTCTGGGCGCCTGCTTCTCGGCCATCGGCCACGTGATCTGCCGCAGGAGGGGCGGCGGCGGCGGCGGCGGCACGTGGCTGTGGCAGCAGCAACAGCAACAGAGCAGAGGCGGGAGCAGCACCAACTCCAGGGTTTAATTGACTGCCGATGGATGAAACGCCAAAGTTTTTACTGAAAGCTCAAACTTGGTTGCGTCATTTTTGCAATTTTTTAACTGTATGAAGTTATTCATGCTTACTATTTAGTGGTTTATCGTTGCATCCCGTCATTAGTTTCAGTCTAGTCAGGTTTAGGCCAGACACAATGAATGAGTGGGTCAGCATTCTGAATCAGGGTGGGTCAGCATTCTGAATCAGGGTGGGTCAGCATTCTGAATCAGGGTGGGTCAGCATTCTGAACCAGAGTGGGTCAGCATTCTGAATCAGGGTGGGTCAGCATTCTGAATCAGGGTGGGTCAGCATTCTGAACCAGGGTGGGTCAGCATTCTGAACCAGAGTGGGTCAGCATTCTGAACCAGAGTGGGTCAGCATTCTGAATCAGGGTGGGTCAGCATTCTGAATCAGGGTGGGTCAGCATTCTGAATCAGGGTGGGTCAGCATTCTGAATCAGGGTGGGTCAGCATTCTGAATCAGGGTGGGTCAGCATTCTGAACCAGAGTGGGTCAGCATTCTGAATCAGGGTGGGTCAGCATTCTGAATCAGGGTGGGTCAGCATTCTGAATCAGAGTGGGTCAGCATTCTGAATCAGGGTGGGTCAGCATTCTGAATCAGGGTGGGTCAGCATTCTGAATCAGGGTGGGTCAGCATTCTGAACCAGAGTGGGTCAGCATTCTGAACCAGAGTGGGTCAGCATTCTGAACCAGAGTGGGTCAGCATTCTGAACCAGAGTGGGTCAGCATTCTGAACCAGAGTGGGTCAGCATTCTGAACCAGAGTGGGTCAGCATTCTATTCAGCATTCAGGGTCAGCACCCTATTTTCAGCCGGTTGATACAAACCACCAAGGTGTTTTCAAACATTTCTTATTACTTGTTATCTGCCAATGTTCACTTGTGCTACTATAAGTAGCATTCGTAAACTTTAGTCCGCTTATGCTGTCTATGATGCTGCTAATTTTAAACAGGCACAAATCTTGCGCAATGCATTCCAATATTAAACTATTGGTTACACTTGTAGTTTATAATTTGCCTATGTTTTGCTTGGCTACTCAGAATTGATTTTTTGCTGCATTCTGCTGCACCTGTCTGATCTCAAACCGCTGATTGGATCTGTAAATAAATAACATTTTAGCAAATTCAGCCATTGGCGATTTTAATGCGAAAAATGAAGTTATCCTCATTTTTTCTGAAGTGGCGGCCAACCTGAGTATCTGGAAAATGGCACCGGCCCAGCAACTGAGGATCTGGAAAATGGCACCGGCCCAGCAACTGAGTATCTGGAAAATGGCACCGGCCCAGCAACTGAGGATCTGGAAAATGGCACCGGCCCAGCAACTGAGGATCTGGAAAATGGCACCGGCCCAGCAACTGAGGATCTGGAAAATGGCACCGGCCCAGCAACTGAGGATCTGGAAAATGGCACCGGCCCAGCAACTGAGGATCTGGAAAATGGCACCGGCCCAGCAACTGAGGATCTGGAAAATGGCACCGGCCCAGCAACTGAGGATCTGGAAAATGGCACCGGCCCAGCAACTGAGGATCTGGAAAATGGCACCGGCCCAGCAACTGAGGATCTGGAAAATGGCACCGGCCCAGCAACTGAGGATCTGGAAAATGGCACCGGCCCAGCAACTGAGGATCTGGAAAATGGCACCGGCCCAGCAACTGAGGATCTGGAAAATGGCACCGGCCCAGCAACTGAGGATCTGGAAAATGGCACCGGCCCAGCAACTGAGGATCTGGAAAATGGCACCGGCCCAGCAACTGAGGATCTGGAAAATGGCACCGGCCCAGCAACTGAGGATCTGGAAAATGGCACCGGCCCAGCAACTGAGGATCTGGAAAATGGCACCGGCCCAGCAACTGAGGATCTGATGAGAGGGTGGCCCATCAACAGAGGATCTGAGAAGCTGGCCCAGCAACTGGGAATCTGGGAGGCTCGCCCAGCAACTGAGGATCTGAGAGGCTGGACCAGCAACTGAGGATCTGGGAGGCTGGCCCAGCAACTAGAGATCTGGGAGGCTGGCCCAGCAACTGGAGATCTGGGAGGCTGGCCCAGCAACTAAGGATCTGGGAGGCCCAGCATCTGAGGATCTGGGAGGCTGGCCCAGCAACTGAGGATCTGAGAGGCTGGCCCAGCAACTGGAGATCTGGGAGGCTGGCCCAGCAACTGAGGATCTGGGAAGGTGGAGCTGCAGTAGCCCTGCATGACTGGATGTATACAAGTTAATGTACATGTACATTATATGCTGCATGTATTTCATACTGTATATGGCTGCCATATCTGTCCCTTATTAAATTTCCTTTCTCAGCAGCTCATTTCATACAAATTTCAAGCCCTTGAGCACTGATGCACATTTGCTTTGGATGACTCACAGCAGCTCATAAGCTGCTCAAACTCACCCACCGCAGTGTGCTCAGCTGCATGGCGCATGAGTCAGCTGAGCCGCTAGCTGAGCACATCAGCCAGTGCATGCAATACCAGCTTATAAAAAATAAACTAGGCATAAAGAATTCATTCACAGCCGAACAATGAACAGCATTCTTATAACAGTGAAGCTATTCAGCGCTAAATTAAAAAAAAATACAGATTTTTTATTTTCCGCCTTCGGCGAGCACCTTCGATTGAATAAAATGCAGTGAGGTGCGCCAGAAGGACAGCAAATGTACGAGTACATGAGGAGTACATGATAAAAACATCAATTTTACCAACCGGTGGCATTTTAAATTTTGTAATTTTGGTTATAAGTCTTCCGAGAAACGAATAAGGTTTAATTAAAGAGAAATGAATGAGCAAGTATGTAATAGTTTCTATGTACACACAAAATTGCACATTAAAACCCGTGAATGAGCAGCAAGATGACCAGAATTGGCATCCACAAATTGTGACAGCACCAATAAATCATAGATTAAAGTGTAGTTCACTGCAACAGGTACGACATTATGAATAAAAGCATTGATAACTATATGACATGTCGTTCCACCTGACACATTCGGTCTGAGCTATCGCCCTGGGCAAAAAGGCTGAAATTCTGCAGCATTTGAGATCTGTTCTTGAGAGGCCTTGAGAAATCCAACTTGGCGCCCCAAAGTGAGATTCAGCGCCCCAAAGGCACCCCAGCTGTGTGTGACTCTTAGCTTCTCTCGGCCCAGAGGCCAATTCCTGTTTGCCCAGGGTTTGAAGGCATTTGTAGCCTCAGAGGTCACTGCGTGCATTTTGCAATCCATTCTGAATATGAATCTGAATTATCCATGCGCAGTCTATTTGGTCACGGAGATTTATCGATCGCATTCCGGGAAATCGCTTGACGACATCGAGGACGAATAGGCGAGATCATCTGAGGACGCCTCTGACCCGGCGCAGTCCCGGTCCTCTGCCGGCATCAGGTAGCGGCAGTCGTCCTCCAGATTCTCCACAACAACGCCGCGGTCAGCCAGGGCGGGCAGCAGAGGCGCGCAGATCTCCGCCCAGCGGGCTTGGCGCTTCTGGAAGAGCAGAACTCGGCCGCACTGCAATTTGGAAAGCAGATTTTTCGCTATTCAAAAAAGCCTGATCATGCTACTCAAAGTAGCGCACATGTGCAAAAGAATGCTGAATTTGAAATTTTCTAACAGAACATACGGGATACAAAAAGATAAAAAATAATTCCTACCTCTGCAACAATGTAAAACTGGCGGTGCAAGCGGCGTAGAGTGGGCTCAAAGTCGATCACTGTGAACACGGGCTTCTGTTTGGCAGCAAGGCGAGTCCGGCGGACAATGTCGTCCTCGTATTCTGCAAAGATGCGGCGTGATGTTAAGTTATATAAGTACTTAAGCTCAGCCCTGTAGCGACAACCTAACTACATACTAATTAGCTGGGATGACCCAGAAAAGAGCTCACCTTCCTTCCGCCAGGAGACAATCCGGCAGCCGTACTCAGTCCAGAACTTTGAGTCCGTCAGCATGGCTAGCTAAAATACAGGTTGGACAAAATCAAATAATAGCTATTCGAGTTTCGCAAACACACAGCAGCAGTCTCGCTCTCTCTCAGCCTCTCACTTCGCAATCAGCCGCGCAGATCAGCCGCTTGATTGTCCTCTGCTCGCAAACTGACTCCAGTAATTCCAGGAAGCATTTGATCTGGCTTCCGCTGCCACACACCAGAATCTTGCTGTCTGTTAGTTGCATAGGAATTAAAATTTGGCTTAGTGATTAGTCTTAGTGACTGCTTGGCCATAGACTAAAACCATAGACACTAGCAACTTTGGCTATGGATAGACTCCTGTTTGTTCAGTTTTGGCCATAGACACTAGCGACTTTGGATATGGATAGACTCCCGCTTTCTCAGTTTTGGCCATAGACACTACACTAGCAACTCTGGTTATGGTTAGACTCCCGCTTGCTCAGTTTTGGCCATAGACACACTAGCAACTCTGGTTATGGATATGGACTCCCGCTTTCTCAGTTTTGGCTATAGACACTACTAGCAACTTTGGCTAATGGATAGACTCATGTTTGTTCAGTTTTGGCGATAGACACTAGCGCTAGCAACTTTGGTCATAGACTCCCCGCTTGCTCTATGTTCTCAAATGCAAGTTTGGCCATAGATCAACATACTCCAGTGCAATAGAGCCTCTCTTATCACTCTCAACTTAACTTACCATCGTGATTATCCTCAATCTGGTGATAGTTGATCCACTTGACAGCAACGAGGCCGTTTGTCTGTTGACTGCGGCTGTACGCCTCTTGGCTGCTGCTGTTACTAGGGTCCAAAAACGATTCGATGGCCACTGAAGTCATTGGCTTTTCTTTAAACGATATTCGGTATTCGGAAGTAAAAACTGTTACACAATTAGGCGTGTGATGAGACCGGGTCAAGTTAATTAACAGAGTGGAAAGTTCTTTCTGGACGCGAATCTAGCGTATAGTGCCAGCTACAGTGGAGATTTCCAACCAATGCCAAATCAAAAATTCGGCACGGGTTGAATTTTTATAGCAGAAAAGTGGCGCGGGTCAACCCCAACCTCCGCCACTCGCTTGGTTGGAAAGTTCGAATGTTTTTCGGCAAAACTAGCCTTGAGAATCGAGCATTCAATGAGGCCCCTTTTGCGGGATTTCAAGCAACAGGTTTAGGCCAGTTCTCAAAAAAACTGGTTACAGTTACAGAGGCTTCAGATAGTGGATATTCCGCTAACAAGAGCCGGTCCAAGTGGCTGCCAAGGCAACGCCAATGTGGGCTTGAACTGGATTAGATAATAAGTGTTCGACCTGAGAGGTTGAGGTCAACTGCAGATCAGACGTTTCACTTACGTTGACGCCGCGACACTTTTCTGATAAAAAGGCCAAGCCTACAATCTACATGTACATGTCTCCCTCTGCTCGTCTCAGCTCTGGGATAGAATCTCAAACCCTTTAGTTGGGAGTAGTAGGGATAGAAAATGGGGGTTGGGCGTTATAGATAAGCAAGTGAAGCACGTTTTAGCAAAAGATAACAAAGCACTTGTTATTTTATTGTGTTGGACTGCAATTAAAATTGCGAACTTTACCGCTTGAAAAAACAACAGAAAGTGCGCAACAGGACTGGAACTGGAACAAGTTTAAACCGGTTTCGCATATTTTAGCTTACGCGGCATTATTTAGGTTTGCAGAGTAGCTGACCTTCACTTGTCATGGGGCCTCCCTATCCCCGCTCGCAATTAATACACCATTCCCATATGTGTACATTAAATGTACACTTCGTGCGTACATTGGCCCTCTCCGCTGTTCTTTGTGCGACCCTGGGAATCTTCATTCCGCAAGTGAGAGCCAGTGAGAGGAACGCGTAGGAAAATGAGAAAATGAGTGCCTGCGGCGCTAAAATGAGTGCCTGTGGCGCCAAAATGAGTGCCTGCGGCGCTAAAGCGAGTGCCTGCGGCGCTAAAATGAGTGCCTGTGGCGCCAAAATGAGTGCCTGCGGCGCTAAAATGAGTGCCTGCAGCGCTAAAGCGAGTGCCTGCGGCGCTAAAATAGTGGCGTTGAAATGAGTGCCTGCGGCGCTAAAGCGAGTGCCTGCGGCGCTAAAATGAGTGCCTACGACTGAAATGAGTGCCTGCGGCGCTAAAATGAGTGCCTGCGGCGCTAAAGCGAGTGCCTGCGGCGCTAAAATGAGTGCCTACGACTGAAATGAGTGCCTGCGGCGCTTAAATGAGTGCCTGCGGCGCTAAAATGAGTGCCTGCGACGCTAAAATGAGTGTCTGCGACGCTAAAATGAGTGCCTGCGACGCTAAAATGAGTGTCTGCGACGCTAAAATGAGTGACTGCGGCGCTAAAATGAGTGCCTGCGGCGCTAAAATGGGTGCCTGCGGCGCTAAAATGAGTGTCTGCGACGCTAAAATCGTGCCTGCGACGCTAAAAATAGTGGCGTTAAAAAGAGTGCCTGCGGCGCTAAAGCGAGTGCTTGCGGCGCCAAAATGATTGCCTACGGCGCTAAAATGAGTGACTGCGGCGCTAAAATGAGTGCCTGTGGCGCCAAAATGAGTGCCTGCGGCGCTAAAGCGAGTGCCTGCGGCGCTAAAATGAGTGCCTGTGGCGCCAAAATGAGTGCCTGCGGCGCTAAAATGAGTGCCTGCAGCGCTAAAGCGAGTGCCTGCGGCGCTAAAATAGTGGCGTTGAAATGAGTGCCTGCGGCGCTAAAGCGAGTGCCTGCGGCGCTAAAATGAGTGCCTACGACTGAAATGAGTGCCTGCGGCGCTAAAATGAGTGCCTGCGGCGCTAAAGCGAGTGCCTGCGGCGCTAAAATGAGTGCCTACGACTGAAATGAGTGCCTGCGGCGCTAAAATGAGTGCCTGCGGCGCTAAAGCGAGTGCCTGCGGCGCTAAAATGAGTGCCTACGACTGAAATGAGTGCCTGCGGCGCTTAAATGAGTGCCTGCGGCGCTAAAATGAGTGCCTGCGACGCTAAAATGAGTGTCTGCGACGCTAAAATGAGTGCCTGCGACGCTAAAATGAGTGTCTGCGACGCTAAAATGAGTGACTGCGGCGCTAAAATGAGTGCCTGCGGCGCTAAAATGGGTGCCTGCGGCGCTAAAATGAGTGTCTGCGACGCTAAAATCGTGCCTGCGACGCTAAAAATAGTGGCGTTAAAAAGAGTGCCTGCGGCGCTAAAGCGAGTGCTTGCGGCGCCAAAATGATTGCCTACGGCGCTAAAATGAGTGACTGCGGCGCTAAAATGAGTGCCTGCGGCGCTAAAATGGGTGCCTGCGGCGCTAAAATGAGTGTCTGCGACGCTAAAATGAGTGTCTGCGACGCTAAAATGATTGCCTGCGACGCCAAAATGAGTGCCTGCGGCGCTAAAATGAGTGCCTGCGGCGCTAAAGCGAGTGCCCGCGGCGCTAAAGCGAGTGCCTGCGGCGCTAAAGCGAGTGCCTGCGGCGCTAAAGCGAGTGCCTGCGGCGCTAAAGCGAGTGCCTGCGTCGCTAAAGCGAGTGCCCGCGGCACTGGGGCCGTGAGGAGTCGCCACGCCACACACGTCACACATCCTCAATTACCCGAGCTAATGCTGGTACCCATTTTACAGCTGGGTGAACTGAAGCAATGCAGAGTTAAGTGTCTTGCTCAATGACAAATTGTTTCGATCGGTGGGTCGCCTTTCAGTTGTGAGTCCTGCACTCTAACCACTATAGGCGACAACCCCCTACATTACCACTTAAACAACCCCCTAACATACCAATACATTGGTATTGATGTATTAGTAAAGTATACACAGATTCAGAACCCCAGTGATTGATCTTCCACGTCAGACTCAGAACGTACGAGATCTTCAAAACAATGGGATATAAGTTAGGCCTCGAATTTCACGTACTCTAGCTGAGCTAGCCCATGTTGAATTAAAATTCGATCGGGTGGAATTCACACACACTAAAACAAATAAATCTGATAAAAACCTTGCTTTTCGCTCCGTTCATTATCGTATCGTACTCTACTGCTCTGCTGTTGGAAAAGTTGGTATTGTCAGGCAATGATAGCCACGTGACACTTGACCGACAGATACTCCTACCAGCGATCGGTCGCAGATACGGGGCCATGCATGTGCGGGGGGTGGTGGGGCAAGCGAAGTACAGGAAATGCAGAATTTGCGCATTCCGAAAGCAATTCTGCCCTGAGCTTCGGGGCTGATTGTAGAAAATCCAGGGCACTGGAGAGCTTCAAGTGTTAATGTGAATCCAAAGTACCTGTTTACTAATACGCAAAATGCAGTGGATTGTGCCTGTTGTGCCATCGCCACCATTTCCTATGCTGCGCATGTGAACGCGCTCCGCACTTTTGGTCAGGTTACTTCACACGAGCTGTGACGACAGGCATTCACAATTCAAATTCGGTAAATAAGCCATTAGGCCAGATAATTCGGTAGAGTGGTCACAGTAATCACAGCAATGCACAAGCTTCACCATGACCTCTATGACCTCTCTACGTGATCACATGCCATGCATGAATATGGTCAGCTGTTTGCGAGTCTGCCGAACAGAAACTAGCTCTAACCTGACCCTATAGCACAATAACCTCGACCTTAATAAAACCCCTTGTCTAATCCAGAAATTAAAATGTTTTGAAAAAAAATTAAAATTTCGTGGAAGCGAATGGTATAAAATTCGAAGAAAAAAATTACGATCGTCAAGCCCACTTGTCTTCCCGACAATTTTATTTGGGACACATTAATAGGCCCGCATGACAAAGCGCGCATTTATAAACTGTTGTCAGTGTGACAAAGCGCGCATTTATAAACTGTTGTCAGTGTGACAAAGCGCGCATTTATAAACTGTTGTCAGTGTGACAAAGCGCATTTATAAACAGTTGTCAGTGTGACAAAGCGCGCATTTATAAACTGTTGTCAGTGTGACAAAGCGCGCATTTATAAACTGTTGTCAGTGTGACAAAGCGCGCATTTATAAACTGTTGTCAGTGTGACAAAGCGCATTTATAAACAGTTGTCAGTGTGACAAAGCGCGCATTTATAAACTGTTGTCAGTGTGACAAAGCGCATTTATAAACTGTTGTCAGTGTGACAAAGCGCGCATTTATAAACTGTTGTCAGTGTGACAAAGCGCATTTATAAACAGTTGTCAGTGTGACAAAGCGCGCATTTATAAACAGTTGTCAGTGTGACAAAGCGCGCATTTATAAACAGTTGTCAGTGTGACAAAGCGCATTTATAAACAGTTGTCAGTGTGACAAAGCGCGCATTTATAAACAGTTGTCAGTGTGACAAAGCGCACATTTCCAATACATGAGTCCGGGCACAAGCGCGCATCTGAATGCCTGCCGCTTGAAGTTAGAATAATAAGACACACTGGCTTATTCAGCTCTCCCATCAAGTCGGTGCAGTTCTCTCGCTGGGTGGGTGCAGGCCTTCTCACAATAGGGTACGTCGAGCTTTCTACTTTCTGGCAGGCAAGGCAATGCCGAAGTGCGAGGCTGTTTGGTTTCACTTCTGCCAGATTGTCGTCAGCAGGTTGTAGACATTCCAGGAGAATCTCCACAATGAAGGTTTGACACCATAGAGACTGTGGTGTGGTGTCAAATGGGAGCTGGGAATAAACTATTACCCATTTGGATCCCAAAAGAAGTCACCTCAAAAAGTGGTTGTAACCACGAAGCAGAATGAAATTCTTTGAGACAATTTTGAAACGTGAGCTTTAGAAACAACGCGGTAAAATATTTTCCCACTGCGATGTTGGATGAAGCAGTTAAAAATGCAACGCTACACGCTCTTTTTGATCGCAAGCTTTGCCGGTCAGAAGTCACCGATCTGTTTAGTCTATGGCCAACACTTAATCTGTCGAGCTTAGAACCGCTCGCGCGCTTCATTTTTCCTCCCATTTTCTCTCTCTCTCTCCCTCGGCCCACGATTACTACTTGATTCTCGCCCAGATCATCGCGCACAGACTGCCAGAGAGCTCTCTATCGGAGAGTCAGGAGAGAGGGGAGAGGTCGCTAATTAGCTCAGCTGCACTCGGCGGCCAGGTCACCGGCACCAGGCGGCAGCTATTCATGCTGCTAGCGGCAGGCGGCTAGATGACCGGAAAACTGACAGTCGACAACATCAACGTGAAATGCGTCCGAGCGTACTACGACAAGAACTCGAAGACTCTGATCGAGGAGACGGAGAACATGCTCTATTACCGTACGCAGACTTTCTATTGCAAGGTGAGCATCGAGATTCCCAGCTGCGTGGCCGACCGCGACTGGAGCATCGGCCTGGTGCAGGCCTGCAACTACATGTACCTGGAGAATGACTACGAGCAGCGGGGAAGCTCCTACTGGGAGTTTCACCCGTTGAAGAGCGGCCGGCGACAGCTCATGAATGACTCCGACGGCCGCATGTATCCTTTCTATTCCGTGACGCAGAGCGTGCACACCATCCGAGTGGGGCACCACTGGAAGACCAACAAGGAGCTGCAGATCAAGGACTACTTTCACCCCAGCGTGGTGTGGGAGCTGCCCTACTCTGGGCGGGTCCGACTGACCGACATTCACCGGCAGCAGCAGTTCCTCATCTGGCTGGTGGCCGTGCGGCACCGGCGACGCGGGGTGCTCACCGAGGCACAGTCGCCAGCCGATGAGGTCCACGTGCTGAAGAAGATCCGCTGGGACTACAATCTGCGAATGAAAGTGGATTCGCACCTGCCTGTGGGCGAGCGGGTGCGTTGGTTCACTGAGTACCAGTCGGAGCCTCCGCAGGTGAGCCGTCTGTTAATTTCGAAATTGTTTGAATTAGAGACACTGGGATACTTGTACGCATGGAAATACTTGTACGAGGGAGGGCGGTTTGTCGTGTAATTCACGCGCCTTATGAAGGCCGACCCCAAGGTACAGCGTGTGTACATATCTCGCAATTGGAGAGTCAGGGCTGTTGCGCACACTGCGTGAGCATGTGCCTGCATGCCCATGTGCTCAGCAGTTAGCAGAATGGGATTAATGTAAATTCTGACCTCCTCGCTGGCTGCAGGTCAGCTGTCACCTTCATGTTCGACGCGGAAGTGGTCAAAGCCCCTGCGACCCAGAGAATTCACTCATTTTTATTGATTAAATTCAGGTGTCAGAGCCAGACGAGGCCCACCTGCCGGAGGAGTCCACCAAGGCGCCGCACTGCAACGCTGCCCAGTCGTTAATCTGGTATCCCCGCGACCCCGACCGCTACCAGCGCATCCTGGTGCCGCCCAAGCAGATCATTGTGCCCTGGAGCCAGTGGGTCCGCGAGATGCTCGGCAGCAAGTCCAGACGGCGGAAACCGGCTGAAACAGCGGAAATCCGGTGGTCGCCCTACCTTGTACAGTAAGCAGTTGACAGAGCGCTGAAATACCGCTGATATTAACCGGCCCCCAATCACGCCGCGGAAAACGAAAGGGTCAAAAAATGCTAAAATTAGAAAAAGTCTCGAAGTGCGCTATTTACAGTAGAGCAAATGCAACAGAATACTATAGTGAAACCAAGAACGCTACTTTAAGTAGAAAAATCACAGAAGTGATTAAAATTTGAATCGCGCACAAAGCAATTTTAACAGCACAATCGTTGAGGCATTGGCCTGCTACATAAACCAACTTGTACTGCATGACCTAAACCGCTCCATGTGCAAACTTTTCGCTTCATTTCCGGAAGCAAAATTCGCGTAGTAAATGCAACCCATTCATTCACTCACTATCAGCGCCTGTAGCGTTGTTGACTTGCTCCATCGTAAACTAATCCCACACATTGCAATCTATAATTGCCCAAAGCTATTAAATATGGATACTGAGTGTTTCACTGTGCGAGCAGGAAAGGAGCCCTACAAATAGCAACAGGAAAGCCGATGTAATAATGCCGCAAAATCATTTTTTCTTTTTTGTCTTATCCATGAAGTTCTGTCCGTGTCTGCAGCAGTTTTTGTTACTGACCTCCAAACCTTGAGCTGCGCTAACTTTTTGTGCACCTTTTTAAAAATTGTTTTACACACAATTTCCCCGTACGCGCGCATTTTCAAATTCCTGTTTTGTTTTTCTTTTTGTTCATTGCGATTCCGAGCAAAATTTTAGAAGTATGGAGGTAGTCTTTGTTTGCAAAACTGCGTTTCGTCGTCATTGCGTTTTCACTTTATTATTACTATTATTATCATTATTATTATTCTCATTATTACTATTCTATTTGCCACGATTTCCAGGAGTCTGTTTGCTAATTTTCAGTCTCAGCCATTGCCAAGTAAGTCAGTTCGCCATTTTAGCGGTTCCTCTGCTGTCTAAGTGCAACCCACCCCAGTCCAGTTCGAATTTCCTGTAGCGTTACGCCTTCTAATATCGAATATTTTTCTTTGCCGGCAATATGTACTTTTGCGCCCTGTACACACACTGCACCGCGGCGAGAGATTTCTCCATTTTCAATGCCATTTTTGTTTCAATTTTAGTGAACTGCCTGCAATTAATACGAGAAGCACGCGGGTGACGAGTGAGAAGGGCTCCAGCTTGGCTACTAATATCCCCACAGCATTGAATTCGGATCCCCGATAATAAGAGACAATTATCAATGCACTTGCACACTGACCTGTCATCATCTGACTTATTTATTTTTTGTTTAAAATAAGGGGTCGGCAAAATCCGGCGCCAGGCCACATGCGGTCCGCGAAGCCTCTATCCGGGCCTCGGGGTCTGAACTTCTCTCCTCTCTCTTCTCTCTTCTGTCTACTCTCTCCTCTCCTCTTTCCTCTCCAGTCTCTTTACACTCCTCGCTTCTTTCTCTTCTCTCTCCTCTCTCATCTGGCCCGCAGTCTTTACGTTAGATTTTTTATCTGGCCTTTGAGGTGAAAAAAGTTTTTCAATTCCAGTTTAAAAGAGTGCTTCTGAGACGGAAGAGACGGAAACACCAGCGAATCCAGGGGGTCAAGAGGGCCGGCTGACCCCCATCCCTCTCCGAGGAAACTAAAAGGGCCATGACCCCCCTCCCCGCCAGGAAACAGGAATTTTTTCGTCTGCCTTATCGTTGTTATATTGCTTTAATGTATCTCAAGCTTGGAGCTTGAGCTCAGTGGCGGATGCAGGGGGGTGGGTCAATGGGGTATGTACATATCTATGGCAACCAACGATCAAGTCGCAGGTGAAATCAGGATGCTAAGGAAACGGAATCAGGATTCAGGAATAATTAAGGTCAGATTTACAACTGACTATTTGAAAGGAATACAAAAATTCAGCTAGTCAATCGCAAAATGACAATAATAAATACGAACATGGGCACGTTAAGCACGAGCCTATTGAGCCGTCGTAACGTAGGATTTTTAATGCACGTGTTGCACTTTACCCAAGGAAAAATTAATAAATTTTTTATAACAAAGTACGAGTACTGAACGGACGGGACGGCCCAGCGGATTCTATCGATTAGCAAGCCTTCACTAGTCTGTTCCACACCCACCCACGCCTCTGCCACAGCGAATCCTTCCTTAAACTGGAGTGTACAAGTGATGCTAGATAAGGAAAAGGGGTCGGGGCTCTTTGCGTACATCCATCATCTATCTGTCTTTATTAGCCGTTTCGCTGCCTTCCCTCCGCAGTGAATGTACATTGCGCGCGCACCCCAGATCGCACATTCCCTCTCTACCCCAGTTATATTTGGTGGGTGGCTTTTAGGCCCAGCCGTGAGGACCAGCCGGCCCCATGCAGTCAATCCTTTTGCCTGATAGAAAATTAGCGCCTGCTTGCTTTGACTCCCAGTTCGTTCAATCAATCATTTAAGCCGCTTGAGAATGCCCGTGCGTTAATGCAATTTAAGAGTACATTCTCAGAGCAGCCTCTTGATATTTCGCACACGATAGCACTCTGAACGTTTACAAAAGCTCTGCCGAGTGACTTATTTTATTTATATTTCTGGACTCATGGCCATGGCTAAACAGCAGCAACAGCAGAATTGTCCACTGCAGTTTGGCCCTGCGGCCTTTGACGACTCTGGCTGCTGCGAATCCACCGATATGGCGCCCGAGCTGGATGACGGTGCGCACCATTTTGCAATCAGCGCTGCCAACAATGACCATCACAGCAGCGGCGTGTACGGCGACGGCAACGGCTACGAGAACGATGATGATGAAGATAATGAAGATGGGGAAGATGATGACGAGGATTTGTGCTCATCGTTGGCTGACCGCGTCGTGTGGCACCAGGATGACCTCATTGTGGCTGCCGAATTGGGTATTTACATGTGCAATAGTCAATACGATAATGTGTTTGTACTAATTGTACTAATTTTAGTTCATTTATTTTTCTTTAATCGATCACATAGACACACAGACAAACAATTTTTAGTATATGGACAAGCATACAAACCTTAGAGATTTAGTATATTTACTCGTAGATGAGCAGCTAATTCCTTGCACTGAATCCACCGGTTACCAATCCATGTTCCTAATACCTGTTCCTGATCCCCTGTTCCTAACCCCGTGTTCCTAATACATGTTTCTAATCACCTGTTCCAAGTGCCATGCTTCCAATCACTTGTTCCTAATCCCCTTGTTCCTAATCCCCTGTTCCTAATCCCCTGTTCCTAATCCCCTGTTCCTAATCCCCTGTTCCTAATCCCCTGTTTCTAATCCCCTGTTCCTAATCCCCTGTTCCTAATCCCCTGTTCCTAATCCCCTGTTCCTAATCCCCTGTTCCTAATCCCTGTTCCTAATCCCCTGTTCCTAATCCCCTGTTCCTAATCCCCTGTTCCTAATCCCCTGTTCCGAATCCCCTGTTCCTAATCCCTGTTCCTAATCCCCTGTTCCTAACCCCTGTTCCTAATCCACTGTTCCAAATCCCTGTTCCTAATCCCCTGTTCCTAATCCCCTGTTCCTAATCCCCTGTTCCTAATCGCCTAATCCCCTGTTCCTAATCCCGTGTTCCTAATCGCCTAATCCCTTGTTCCTAATCCCCTTTCCTAATCCCCTTTCCTAATCCCGTGTTCCTAATCGCCTAATCCCTTGTTCCTAATCCCCTTTCCTAATCCCCTTTCCTAATCCCTTGTTCCTAATCCCCTTTCCTAATCCCGAAATAGGCAAGGCGCTACTCGAGCGCAATCGCTGTCTTACGTCGCGCCTCCGCCGCGCCCGCGCCGCTGCCGCCGACCGATCCCGCGAGGCCGCCCAGCTGGCCGCCAGCCTGGCAGCGGCGCGCCGCCTCGACGAAGGCCGGTCGCGCGCTTGCGAAGAGGTCGAGCGGCACTGCGCCGAGTTGGAACGCGGCAATGACCTGCTGCGCCTGGAGCGTCGCCGCCTGACCGCGCGCGTCGAGGCCCTGGCCGCCGGGGAGGCCGCCGCCGAAACTCGAGCTGAGGACCTGCGCCGGCGGCTGGCCGAGGCCAACAAGGCGGCAGTGGCTGCTGCAGTCCCAGACCGCAGCTCTGGGCCGGTGACCGCGGGGCGGCGACGCGGCAGCTGGCCGGGACGGACGGCTGCTGTTGCTGTTTCGGAAACAGCGGCTCCTGAGATTCCCGCCGCTTCGCTGCATCAGGAGCAACGGAAATCACGCGGAGAGGTCAGAGCGGCGCCTCATCGGTGCTGCATCTTGAAAACCTTTCCCGATCATCTTCTGACCTCCCCGTTCGATCTTCTGACCTTCCCTTCTGATCTTCTGACCTCCCCGTTCAATCTTCTGACCTTCCCTTCTGATCTTCTGACCTCCCTTCCGATCTTCTGACCTCTCCCTCCGATCTTCTGACCTCCTTCCGATCTTCTGACCTCCCCTTCTGATCTTCTGACCTCCCCTTTCGGTCTTCTGACCTCCCCTTCCGATCTTCTTTTGACCTCCCCTTCCGATCTTCTGACCTCCCTTCCGATCTTCTGACCTCTCCTTCCGATCTTCTGACCTCCCCTTCCGATCTTCTGACCTCCCCTTCCGATCTTCTGACCTCTCCTTCCGATCTTCTGACCTCCCCTTCCGATCTTCTGACCTCCCCTTCCGATCTTCTGACCTCCCCTTCCGATCTTCTGACCTCCCCTTCCGATCTTCTGACCTCCCCTTCCGATCTTCTGACCTCTCTTCCGATCTTCTGACCTCTCCTTCCGATCTTCTGACCTCCCCTTCCGATCTTCTGACCTCCCCTTCCGATCTTCTGACCTCCCCTTCCGATCTTCTGACCTCTCCTTCCGATCTTCTGACCTCCCCTTCCGATCTTCTGACCTCTCCTTCCGATCTTCTGACCTCCCCTTGATTTCCATTTCGCTTTTACTGAGAATCCCATCATTAAGTTAACACGTTCAATCAGCACAGAAGACTCGCAAGTAATCTCTAATCTTGCCGCTTCAACTTCAGAACGGCGCCGCGTCTGCCGGCGCCAGCGGCAATCGACGCCTCAGGGAGGCGGCACCATCGGCGCCACCGCCAACGAGTCGCCTACAGCGGCAGGGCGCCGAGCTGTCGGAGTCCGACACCGACACCGACGCTGATGTAGGCCGGAGGGAGCGCCGGCGGCTGGCCAGCGGGCAACACGAGCCAGCCTACCGGTCCATCTTTGCCGAGGCGCGGGCCCGCCTGCGGCTGCTGCTGGATGAGCGGCTGGACGAGGAATGAGACTGCGGCTGCTGAATTGATAGTGCTGACTGTCCTTCCTGTGGCTCCTGGTGGACCGGCTGCTTTGCTTGCTGTCCCTTTCCGAGATCTCCCAATCCCATCTCCCCTTCCCATCTCCTCTTGCCATCTCCCTCCGATCTCTCCCTTCCGATCTCCCCCTTCCGATCTCCCCCTTTCCACCTTCCCTTCCCATCTCCCCTCCGATCTCCCTTTCCCATCTCCCCTCCGACCCCCCATCCCCCCTCCGATCTCCCTTTCCCATCTCCCCTCCGATCTCCCTTTCCCATCTCCCCTCCGATCTTCCCCTTCCGATCTCCCCTTCCAATCTACCCCTTCTTATCTCCCCTCAGATCCCCCTTCTCATCTCCCCTTCGGATCTCCCCCTTCTGATCTCCCCTTCCTATATCTCCCCTCTGATCTCTCCATTTCCTTAGCCACCATAACTCTGAACGCAGAATCTTACAATACCAGCAAACATTGCTAATCCTTCTCATATTTTTTTCTGTTAATTTGCATCGGTGCAGGGATATTTTTTGCTTTTGCCAATGTGCTTCACGCAGCTTCTTAGGCTTCGATTTCATTTTTACCTTATAAATGTAGACTCGTTTCATTTTCAGATTTTTTGAGTATTTTTTGCCCAGAAGTTCTTTAAGTGCAGATTGCACTGCAACCATTGTGCTCTCGATCAAGTATTTCTTCCTGTCAGCTTCAGGCTTAATTTTTGTTTCACTGTAAGTAGTTAATTATTATTTTAATATTGTCCGTGTAAACTATAATTAAAAAATTATCGGACCGATCACGGTTGGATATCGCAGCTGCTAAAGATTTTTTTTATCTTCATTATCCTAACTCAACCACTGTTATCAGAACGTCACTTTCGTGTAACAAATCTAATATAATATACTTTAAAACTATTATTGCTTACTGTTTCTTTTCCTTGATGCTACTAAGTGTATTAGTAATATCTATAAATTTCTTAACTAAACAGCAGCCCAAAACCAAATTACACGGTAGCTTCTACTGTGGTTCTTGCAGCCACGTCAAATTAATCACTGAAGCACTACTGCAGTAATGTATGCAGTAAAAATACGCAACACCTAAATTTACATGTACATGCATTACAATTTTACCGCGCAAACTTTTATCCATGAACAGAATAGGCTGTTTAGTTTTAAATTGAGCACGTACAGACACTATAGACTTCACGTAATGCTGACTAGTTAATAAGTGCACCTGAATGCAAACAAATATTTGTTTCCCTCTTCAGATTTTTGTTGGGTGCGAAGCTAAGTGTAATGATGTGATCAGGACGTAAATTCTTGGTGTCCTAATAAGATAAATTAAATGGTAACTTCTATAGTGGTCATTTATTTCGCCCAAGCACCACGTACATGTATGTGTAGAGTATATTATAATATTTATTAAAAAACAAGCTAGCTTGTCGGATTTTTGCATTCTCTGTAATAAACAACCACAATAATATTAATATATAAATTTCGATCTGCGTGGACGTGGTCGAAACTGTGTTTAATAAAAATACATTTATGCATATTATAAGTCCACTTTACTTTAAATTAAAAAAAAAGATTAAATATTACTATTGTAAAGTTGTATGAAAAGTAATTAGTACATCAGACTTTATAAATTGATTGCCGCAGCAACTATTTGTTTTATTACTTCAATATTTCCGAAATGTGAAATATCGTGATTTTTATTATTATCGTGGCTTTACTGTTTGTTTACATGTTAATTGTATTTGTACATAGCCTGATTGGTGCCTGAATACTGAATAATGAATCATGTGTATCCTATTTTGCTATTATAGCTTTATAATATACCCTTGGCCTTAGCATGCACGCCATTAAATAGTACTGCCCAGTGTCAAATAGCTGCCATTTCATCGAGTAAGAAGTGATGAGTTAGTCCATCCAGTAGCGAATGAGTCATAGCTTAATACTTTTACTTATAGTGTGTATGGTTAGTACAGAGTTTCGTGCGTTCATTTAAAGAATATATTAGTTATATTAACAACAGCCTACATTTTATTATAGTTTATATAAAAAGCAATTTTGCAATTTTGCTTGTTTGACTTTGGAATCTTAACTCCTAAGTTAGTCTTCAAATAGAATTTACCAGGACTTGGCTTAAAAAAACATAACTTTTTATTTCAAATTTAAAAGAAATAATAAATTAAAACGAGCTGTTTACAGCATAAATTTTACAAAAAATAATGCATAGTATACTTATAGTAAACAGTTATAAACCTTAAATTAAATGTACCTAAATGTACCTATTTTTTATAATTATAATTATAAAGTTGTATTTTGTCTGAACTGTAGTCCTATCTTAATTTGCTTTTAAAAAATAAAACTGCTTTGTAAACATTGAACATGACCCTTGAGGTTAAAATTGAACTTTTTGATATTGCTGTCTATAAAACAGGGCTAAATTTACTAAAGGAAAAATGAGTATTTAAATTAAATCTTCAATTTTAAACTGATAAAATGTTGTATTAGACCCCTGATCTATTATATACTGCTATTGGCAGATATTCATAAAGGTCAGATTATAAGTTTTATGAATTAACAACAAAAGTAATAAATATAACTATGGTATATATAATTTAAATTTGCAAAGGTCAAGTTTGTCTATAAGATTTCTACTTAAAAATTGAAAGGATCTATGTATGTTTGTTAGTAATATATTAGTAACTGTATGACACGACTAAACTTATTCATTATTTATAAAAAAATTGTTATGAATAAATTTAACATTTAGATTAAATTTAGGTAAATTTAGTTAAACTTAATTTAGCTCATTTCCAAAATTTAACTAGGTGTCAAAATTGTACTGTGTTATGAAATAAACTATTTTACATTTTAATAGAGCTGTAAACATAACAAAGACACATTTTATAAAAATTATATATGGCATTTTCTACCAAATTTCAGAAAGAGATTAGATTTTTATTTAATAACTATTCAATACTACAAGTATGTTGTGAATATTTTAGCAGATTTTTAGGTTATAGAAATAATTACTTAATTTAAATTAGCTTCAAGTCACATTATGATTTTTTTGATAACTCATTTAGAACCCTTTTAAGACAAACTAATGGTGGGTTGAATATTATAATGTCTGATATGTTCCTCTTGGCTTTGCATACTTTCATGCAATATTTTGTCAATGCTTCCTTACAGCTCCTATGAACTACTGCTATCCTTGAGGGCAGTTGGCAGAGCAGCTGTGGGAGGTCCCACCCCCTGAATCGCGCACAGCTTAGCAAGCATCGCACTTTACACCCAATAACCCGCCGCCAATGTCCGACCTCAAGGGCGAGCTGGAGAAGCGGAAGGCACGTCTGGCCCTCCTGCGCCAGCAGAAGGCCGAGGCTGCGGCCGCCGCAACTGCTGGGGCCACCTCGGGCCACCACAACCCACAGCAGTCTGCAGCAGCAACTTCTGTTGCCACCACCGAAACTGCCGAAGACATTCTGCGCGAGCTGGGCATCGACCCGACACCGTCGGCGCCTGTCGACCCAAAGTTGTCGGACACTTCGCCACCGTCATCATCAAAGTTGTCGCCGCCGCCACCCGACGCTCCGCAGGCGCAGGCAAAGCCGCTGAAGCACCTGAGCGTGTCCCGGCTCACCCAGACCAGCGTCTGCCAGCCAGCGCACTACTGCAAGGAGACGCAGACTCTGCAGCAGGTCTGCGAGCGGGATCGCGATAGTGAGAGCCTCTGAACTTAAAATTTATAATTCATAATGCATAATTTACAATTTCACTCCTATAAAACTATGTTTTTCAAGTGAGATAAAATTAGCATACGCAGAATGATTAATGACCCCTTTAGGAAATACAAGTTGAAACAATATTTGACAATTTGCACTTTTTATTTTTAATTTCAGGTCGACTTTCCGAGTCGCACGGTGAGTTTTAGTAGTGCAAATTCAATTCTATTTGTACACAACAACAGATAGATTTCTCTTTGCCCTTTCAGTTGACTCGCCCAGGTTTCTGTCTACGCTCGAATGGGACGACGAGTTCAATCACCAGATGGCGCGTATGTACTTTTATTGCTCTGCGCCTTGCTGCTTAGTTTTTCAAAGTACTTTTTTGCTTTATAGGCATTGTTGATTAGGAAAGCGTAGGTGTGAAGGTTATAGGCTTGCCCAGCAGGAATTCGTGTCTGCCATTTCTTCGCCGCTCTTGATGCCGCATGACCCGATTTCGCACCCCTGACACCCTATTTAACACCCCTGACACCCGATTTCGCACTCCTGACACCCTATTTAACACCCCTGACACCCGATTTCGCACTCCTGACACCCGATTTGACACCCCTGACACCCGATTTCGCACTCCTGACACCCGATTTGACACCCCGTGACATCCGATTTGACACCACCTAACACCCGATTTGACACCCCCTGACACCCGATTTGACACCACCTAACACCCGATTTGACACCCCCTGACACCCGATTTGACACCACCTAACACCCGATTTGACACCCCCTGACACCCGATTTGACACCACCTAACACCCAATTTGACACCCCTGACACCCGATTTGACACCCCTGTACTTTTGACTCCCCATTTTGCGCATTAGGCACTCAGTTTCTCGCACCTGCTACGGTTAAACTTTCGGCCCCTTTAAAGTCTTCTCAAAGTGTTTCTCTTCGTGGCCAAACTGGGCGCTCTTCTAGACACTGGACTCCACAGTCGCAACTGCTGCTGAGTTTTGCCTCCAATCCACTCAAGTTATTGATTGCTACGGCATCTGGGCAGGCTAGCTAGGGCATGAAGCGAGCAACCCTTCGTTCCTCACCCAGTTTGCATAGATTGGCCGTAGCGATGGAGAGACTGCAATCAGAATAATCATTATTAAGGATTTTTTGGATAAAGTAAATCATAATTCCTTAGACTCGAATTGGCGCTGTTGCCTGAGGGCAAGGCTTAGGCAATGAAAATCAGCGAATCAGCGATGATGTGCAGTGCTATTCGGAATCCATGATTCACAGTCAGTCCGTGTTTCTCATTGGCTGTTGAGAATTATCAATGGGTTATGGATTTCCGTGTGATTTGCAAAGCAATGGAATTCTGACTCGTATATTGAAAGCTAATGGGTTATTTTTACTCTAGAAATCTAAGGGGTTATTTTTACTCTAGAAATCTAAGGGGTTATTTTTACTCCAGAAATCTAGGGGGTTATTTTTACTCTAGAAATCTAAGGGGTTATTTTTACTCTAGAAATCTAATGGGTTATTTTTACTCTAGAAATCTAAGGGGTTATTTTTACTCTAGAAATCTAATGGGTTATTTTTACTCTAGAAATCTAAGGGGTTATTTTTACTCTAGAAATCTAATGGGTTATTTTTACTCTAGAAATCTAAGGGGTTATTTTTACTCTAGAAATCTAATGGGTTATTTTTACTCTAGAAATCTAATGGGTTATTTTTACTCTAGAAATCTAAGGGGTTATTTTTACTCTAGAAATCTAGGGGGTTATTTTTACTCTAGAAATCTAAGGGGTTATTTTTACTCTAGAAATCTAATGGGTTATTTTTACTCTAGAAATCTAAGGGGTTATTTTTACTCTAGAAATCTAGGGGGTTATTTTTACTCTAGAAATCTAAGGGGTTATTTTTACTCTAGAAATCTAAGGGGTTATTTTTACTCTAGAAATCTAAGGGGTTATTTTTACTCTAGAAATCTAGGGGGTTATTTTTACTCTAGAAATCTAAGGGGTTATTTTTACTCTAGAAATCTAGGGGGTTATTTTTACTCTAGAAATCTAATGGGTTATTTTTACTCTAGAAATCTAAGGGGTTATTTTTACTCTAGAAATCTAATGGGTTATTTTTACTCTAGAAATCTAATGGGTTATTTTTACTCTAGAAATCTAAGGGGTTATTTTTACTCTAGAAATCTAATGGGTTATTTTTACTCTAGAAATCTAAGGGGTTATTTTTACTCTAGAAATCTAATGGGTTATTTTTACTCTAGAAATCTAAGGGGTTATTTTTACTCTAGAAATCTAGGGGGTTATTTTTACTCTAGAAATCTAATGGGTTATTTTTACTCTAGAAATCTAATGGGTTATTTTTACTCTAGAAATCGAAGGGGTTATTTTTACTCTAGAAATCTAAGGGGTTATTTTTACTCTAGAAATCTAAGGGGTTATTTTTACTCTAGAAATCTAATGGGTTATTTTTACTCTAGAAATCTAAGGGGTTATTTTTACTCTAGAAATCTAATGGGTTATTTTTACTCTAGAAATCTAGGGGGTTATTTTTACTCTAGAAATCTAATGGGTTGTTTTACTCTAGAAATCTAAGGGGTTATTTTTACTCTAGAAATCTAATGGGTTATTTTTACTCTAGAAATCTAATGGGTTATTTTTACTCTAGAAATCTAAGGGGTTATTTTTACTCTAGAAATCTAAGGGGTTATTTTTACTCTAGAAATCTAATGGGTTATTTTTACTCTAGAAATCTAAGGGGTTATTTTTACTCTAGAAATCTAAGGGGTTATTTTTACTCTAGAAATCTAAGGGGTTATTTTTACTCTAGAAATCTAAGGGGTTATTTTTACTCTAGAAATCAAAGGGGTTATTTTTACTCTAGAAATCTAATGGGTTATTTTTACTCTAGAAATCTAGGGGGTTATTTTTACTCTAGAAATCTAAGGGGTTATTTTTACTCTAGAAATCTAATGGGTGATTTTTACTCTAGAAATCTAAGGGGTTATTTTTACTCTAGAAATCTAATGGGTTATTTTTACTCTAGAAATCTAAGGGGTTATTTTTACTCTAGAAATCTAAGGGGTTATTTTTACTCTAGAAATCTAATGGGTTATTTTTACTCTAGAAATCTAAGGGGTTATTTTTACTCTAGAAATCTAAGGGGTTATTTTTACTCTAGAAATCTAAGGGGTTATTTTTACTCTAGAAATCTAAGGGGTTATTTTTACTCTAGAAATCAAAGGGGTTATTTTTACTCTAGAAATCTAATGGGTTATTTTTACTCTAGAAATCTAGGGGGTTATTTTTACTCTAGAAATCTAAGGGGTTATTTTTACTCTAGAAATCTAATGGGTGATTTTTACTCTAGAAATCTAAGGGGTTATTTTTACTCTAGAAATCTAAGGGGTTATTTTTACTCTAGAAATCTAAGGGTGAGAGTTCAGCGAGTTCTAGAAATCTAAGGGTGAGAGTCCAGCGAGTTCTAGAAATCTAAGGGTGAGAGTTCAGCGAGTTCTAGAAATCTAAGGGTGAGAGTTCAGCGAGTTCTAGAAATCTAACGGCTGAGAGTTCAGCGCGTAGTGGAAATCTCATCTGTGCTCCGTATACCTCCGTGCTCACCGCTCAGTGTCCGAGTCGGAGCTCTCAGTTGGCGACTTCCCCGACGTTGCGACCGCAGCGCTGGCCCAACTGCGCTCCGTCAACGGCCTCGCAGCCGCTGCCACCGCTGTCGCCACGTCGGACGGCGATGTTGCTACAGCGACGCCGCCGACTCCGGCTCCGACGCCGACTACCTCGACGGTGGCTCTGTCCGACCAGCAGCGGCACTGCCGGGAGCTGTCCGAGTCCGAGCGGCAGCAGATTCTGCTGTCCGACAATTTCCAGGCCTTCTTCGCCCGGGCCAGCCGGGTTGTCGAGCGGGCCCTGGCCGAGACCGAGACCGAATATTTTGAGACCGACGGCGAGGCCGACGCCGGAAGCGACGCCTATGATGAAGGCGCCGTGGCCGGGGGTTCCAGCGTGCGCGTGTGCCGCACCTTCCACGATGACAAGTGAGGAGGCTGCGTTTGAGTTGTGGGAACTCGTCTAGTGTCAAGAGAGTGTCTATAGATTGTCTGGAGAGTGTCTATAGATTGTAAAGAGAGTGTCTATAGATCGAGAAGTATCATCTCGATCGAGCGTTCACAGATGTCTGTATAGTCTAATACTGTAATATGAACTCGAACCACCGACCACCGCGCCAGGTGGTCCCGCGGCCGCTGCGTCACCGCCCTGGACTGGTCGCCGCACTACCAGGAGCTTTGCCTGGCCGCCTACGCCGAGTCGCAGCAGTCGCATCCCGGTGGAGACTCCGATGGCGTCGTCTGCGTGTGGAACGCCCGCTATCGCTGCGATAGTCCTGAGTTCGCGCTCCACTGCCAGTCACCCGTCACGTCGGCCTGCTTTGCCACCTACCAGCGCTGCCTCATCGTTGGGGGCACCTACTCCGGGCAGCTGGTGCTCTGGGACACCAGGACTCATAGGTTAGCTCTCTGGGCCATTTTCCCCTCTTCTTCACCCTCCATCCCCTCTTCTTCACCCTCCATCCCCTCTTCTTCACCCTCCATCCCTCTTCCTCACCCTCCATCCCCTCTTCCTCACCCTCCATCCCCTCTTCCTCACCCTCCATCCCTCTTCTTCACCCTCCATCCCCTCTTCCTCACCCTCCATCCCTCTTCTTCACCCTCCATCCCCTCTTCCTCACCCTCCATCCCCTCTCCCTCCGCTACAGTTGTCTCTTCCTATCAAATGGTCCATTTTAATTTTACAAGCTATGACTTGGCTGTTCGCTTCTTGTTGCATATTTTTGCAGTTTTTGGGCTTCAGTTCTGCCTGAAGCCTCGCTTAATTTGCGCACCTACGAACCGCCACTGTGCCCCGTGAGAGTCTTCTAATTAACGAATTCCTTGAGGTTGCAGGTTTCGCTGCACTGCAATGAAGCTGAAAATTTGAAATCTATAGTGAAGTGCATTTTTTTGCTTTCTAAAAAAGCTCCAAACAGACGCTGAGTTGTCAAGTAGTTTATGCGCACCTAAACATGATAAATTATCTGCCTGCAGACGCACGCCTGTCCAGCGCAGCACCCTTGGCGCCCAGGGCCACACGGAGCCGTGCGTTTTCACTCGCGTTCTGGGCACCGAGCGCGCCAACTTCTTGGCCACCCTGTCCAGCGACGCCCGCCTGTGCACCTGGTCGCTGGAGTCGCTTACTCAGCCTGTTGAGACCTGCGATCTCATGCTGTCGGCTGCCGGGCACTCCATCCGGAGCCTGGCGGCCACCTGTCTGGACATGCTGGACGGCAACCGCTTTGTGGCCGGCACCGAGGACGCCATGCTGTGCGTCGGCTGCCGGCACGGCGTCCGGGCCGGGGTCATGACCTCACTGGCCGCCAGCCACCAGGTAACTGGATACTGATCTTAGTTTTGGCTGACTGATCCCAGATTGACCCTAATTAACTCAGTTTAGTCCCAGTGATCCCAGATTGACCCTAATTAACTCAGTTTAGTCCCACTGATCCCAGATTGACCCTGTTATTCGTATGGAATCAGTTTGGCCCCACTGATTCCAGATTGACCCTGATTAACTCAGTTTAGTCCCACTGATCCCAGATTGACCCTAATTAACTCAGTTTAGTCCCACTGATCCCAGATTGATCCTAATTAACTCAGTTTGGTCCCACTGATCCCAGATTGATCCTAATTAACTCAGTTTGGTCCCACTGATCCCAGATTGATCCTAATTAACTCAGTTTGGTCCCACTGATCCCAGATTGATCCCACTGATTTCAAATTGATCCCACTAATCTCTAATATTCCTACTAATCCGGCTGATTCAATTTTTCATTCCCCTGATCCCAGGTCCCATTTTGATCCCTTGGATGCCCGTTTGAACCCGCAACCCCAGTTCGATCCTCGTGATCCAAGTTTGCTCCACTTTACTCCACTCCCACTTTCTCAACCCAGCTCCCTGTAGATCCCTTAACCTGCCGTTAACCTACTGTCCTCCTGCCCCTGTCCGCAGGCGCCAGTCACCTCGGTGGCGGCCAACCCGAGCCCGGACCTGTCCCACGTGGTGCTCTCCTCCTCCATGGACTGGACTGCTCGGGTCTGGTCTCTGCGCGAGCCGGCTGAGCAGCCGCTGGCGTTGGAAGCGGCCGCCGACTACGTGATGGACGCGCGCTGGTCGCCGGCGCACCCCGGCCTGCTGTGCACCGCGGATGCCGCCGGCCGCCTGGACCTCTGGAGCCTCGGCTCCGACCCCGAGCAGCCGCTGGCCCGCTGCCAGCCGATGGGAGCCTCTGGGGCCGGCCTGAACCGCTGCTGCTTCAACCGGACCGGCTGCGTGCTGACGGCTGGCGACCACCTTGGCCGGGTGGCGCTGCTCGAGCTGTCCGAGGCGCTGGCCTCGCCCCGGCCCGACGAGGCTCAGCTGGTGTTGCGGGCTCTGCACGAGGCCCGACAGGCTCGGGCTTGAGAGCTCTGTGCCCTCTGACTCACCTCACCGGAAGTTCCCTCCCCAACAAGAATTACCCAGAAGTTATGGAAATTTCTCAAAAGCAAACAAAGTTTTCTTCCAAACTGGAATTCCACGAAACCTTCCCCGAAAACTTTTAAACCGAAAGATCGGTTCCCCCAAATCGAAAGTTTCCCCAAACCGGAAGTTTCCCTCCCCAAACCGGAAATTTTCCCAAACCGGAAGTTTCCCCAAACCGGAAGTTCCCCAAACCGGAAGTTCCCAAACCGGAAGTTTCCCCAAACCGGAAGTTCCCCAAACCGGAAGTTCTCCAAACCGGAAGTTCCCCAAACCGGAAGTTTCCCCAAACCGGAAGTTCCCCAAACCGGAAGTTCCCAAACCGATAGTTTCACCAAACCGGAAGTTTCTCGATCCAGAAAATTCTCCGAACCAGAAGTTTATCCCCAAACCGGAAGGCTAACCCAAACTGAAAGTTTTCCCAAAGCAGAAAGTTCCTGAAATATAGTTGAACATATTAATACCCGAGCTGCATTATACGTGTTCTTCCATATAAAATGACAGAGGTGAAACTCGAAAGTCTGCTGTCAGCAAGTCTGAATGTACAGTACAAAGTACACTCTGTGCTCATGCTGCGCACGCCCAGCCCGCCCGCCCGCAATTCCATTGATCCGTCAGTATTTCGCGCACTTAAACTGGGCCGACCAAATGCTTACAATGCCAGCGTTTTTGTGTTTTATGCCCGTGTTGTTTTGGTTAAATGTTATTCGTAAATTGTTTTAATGCATTGTTATATTGAGTGCGTTTTGAGTAGCATAATTATTGTTTTGTTGCTGCAATATTCTTCTCTGATTTTTTATTTATAGTTCAGTATTTGGATTCGTAACTGACTGACAGCTACAATATTGATATGGCACATCTTGCTGCTTCAACATTACTGCTTTCACTGTTTTAGCACATTCTATTAACACCGGAAACCTTTAGAACGAACCTCTCTGAAGAATCTCATTCGGTTTAAGCTAACCTGCGATATTTTTTATTAAAATGCTTTCTTTGCTAGTCAGATTTTCTTAGCAACGAATTTTTATTCATTCACGCCATCGCATGCTACCTTTCTCTATTGCTGTGCGAATATCTTCACGGGGCAAAATCTTCAACGAATTTCCTGACCGTTTATCCAGCTCGCGACATTGCGTCACCCCATTGCATGCAAGTAAAACTCTGTGTTGTCGTCTTTTGTCCTACGTCTATATCGAATAACATTATACAGCCATTCTCTGCAATAGAAATCTTTTTTGTCTGTGCTGATTAAAACGAAGCTTTATTTACTTTAAATGGCGTTTATTTACTTGTGTGAACACGTGCGGTTACTTATCGACACTTGATTCATATCAAATTACATGTACAGAGAGCATTTGCTGTTGACTACACGTAGTGTCAAGTTCTATGCTTAATGTACAGTTGGATTTTACAAGTAAATGTACTTTTGCATCTGGGCCAAAAGGTTTAAATGTACAGTGCATACATTATGTAAGTGTATATGCACTGCCCGTACAGTAATTCCACATGAGTGACGTCGACCGAAGTTTCCAACGTCGGTATACGCGTCGCTGGAAAATAAGTACAGTACTTTTTACATTACACCGTCTTAATACGAGTAGAAGTGTAAAACCCGACGTAAAATCCGACGGATCTCCGGCCCCGGCGACGTTGGATACTCTAGCATAGAGTCCAGAGGCGGGCCTTATGATACGGCTTCTGTTTTACAAGACCATGCATAAAAGAGTGTAATTTTGTTTTGTTATTAACGAGACCTTTGACTGAACCTGGGGTATTATAGATTCGATTAGTCATGTATATATGTGAAAGCCGAACAACACTCCAGCAAGAGAGAAAGATGGGGGCCTAAAGCGCGAAGAATCTAGGCAGCTACAGGTTAAAGCAGAGAATTCGCAAATCAATACGAAAATGGTTGATTGTATATTGGATGGTTTTGCAAGTAGACAATGGATAAATAATCAGCGGTCCCAGTGCGTGCGTACAAACTGCTTTTTGGTATCTTCACTGAGGTTAGAAAAGTATTCTATAGTTGTTATACACTCGTACTTATAGTTACACATTCTGCACAGTGCAGTGCTAATCAGTAAACTCTAGGCTTGAAAATGACGCTTTCGTAAAAAATTACGAATTCGAAGTTTTCTTAGAAAGAATACTAATTAAATCGAGATATGTATCAGTTGATGAAAATCACATTTCTGGCTATAAGAAGTGCACGCATACTTTTCCATTCATCCTTTGTACTGATTGGATTATTCTACCCTAACATCCTTTCCATTTTAACTTCTCTATTTAGTAAATTAGAGGCCTGATGAATTAAGACAACCTGATTATTTATTTACTTATATTTAGTGCTGCGCCACTACCTTTATTAAATTTGTAATTCAAAACAGAGCTTCCGCTTCTGCTGCTTCTTAAGTAAACCAAGATAAGGCCATACATTAAACAGGACAGGTTTAAACAAGAGGCCTAAATTTTATTTAATAGCCTACCAATACAATAACACTGGATTTTTGTTTGCATTTTGGCTTTGGACCAATATTATATTCCATAATGACTGCTGTGAACAAATCACATTATATCTTGACTAAGAATCACAAGATCCTTTGCTTTTTTCTTCTAGTTGCTATTATTGCAGCAAATGTAGAGCCAATGCTTACCAATCCTGTACCAGATGTTTCAGCTATTGCAAAATCAGAAACAAAAAAAACAAAAATGGATGATATCAATAGTCCTAAGGCCAAACCTAATAGTATTAGCAAAGGTAAGTAAACATTTTCATCTATTTTTAGTATTAAAATTAAAAATGAGCATGAAATAAAAATCAGGTCTATATATTTATATATATTACTCAATAGGCCTAGACTTTATCAAAGGCAAAGCTAGGTGGTGAAACAACAATTTATATGGGTTTTTCCCATATTATCATTTCCTTCTGCCAACAGTTCAGGAAGACAATGAACAATGGACCTTCTCTGTGTGATCTCTAGAGTCACATTCTCAAACTTCAGGCGAGGATCTTCACGCCGGAACGAAAATTGCTTCTGTAGCTCATGCACGCCAATGTACGCCAACGAACTTTTTATCGCATACAAAAATACGCCAAAATAGAAATTACAAATTACAACTAATATTAAAAGCTAGCAAAATTTTAATATTTAATCAACCTATGTGTTAAAACTGAAAATATTTTTACTAAACTGTAGAGAACTAGTTCATTTTAACTAATTTTGTTTTACTTTTACTTTCTTGGAAAGGTTAAGCCCGGTTTTTTAAATTTAGTTTTCAGTTTTTTTCGTAAAGGGCCAGCCATTCTTTCCGATCAAAATTTAGCTACTGTAACTATGTACATGGAAACTATGCCAAATGCAAACTTAATCATTTTTGTATGCTAATTATGTAGATTGATTGTTGGGACTCGGAACTTTTGGTCCCACCTGCTGGTCTTGGCAATCTCTATATGCCAAGCTGTATGCCAAGAGGGCACGCCAGGCGCCTTTGTACGCCAAGTTGTACGCCAATGTGTAATCTAGGTCCCTCTGTACGCCGGAATTTTCCGGCGTACATGTATACCATCCGGAGTCTGGTACGCGAGCAATGAGGAATAGGAGCAGTAGGGGGAGAGAGTGGGATTTCGAGGCCCAATAGGCAGTGTCGGTCAGAGGTTGTGCATGCATCACGCCAGGGTTGCATGGCTGGGCTTCTTGCTCGCTGATCATCAGGACTATTTTTAGACATGCAGATCTTGTGCATCTGGGGAGTTGCTGCCAAGGCTGGATGCTTGTTCACGCATCACGCACGTGTCGGCTGATTTCTCACATCCTCTTGCTAACGGCGCCTTCGTTTCACTTCAGTTGCTCTTTTTTCGGGAAAGCGAGGCCCTCCGAGCTCTATTGAAAATAAGCTTGGAGCAATGATGACATGGTGTACAGTTGTGCATTTGCTTGCGATACGCAGTCCCACTTGGTAACTTGCAGTTGAGTTGATGTTGTTGAAACACGAAACTTGGTCAAGGGGCAAAGTGAACTTGTGACAACAGTGGATGAATTGTACCAGCATATCCTCTTGACTATTTAATCAGATCTGAGAGGGGGATTGACGTGAACTTAGAAACTCGACAAATTGAATGGGCTTTTCGATGCCCTAAACAGTGACGCAAATAGGACTGGACGCGGAGACTCGACAAATTGAAACAGCGTCTGGTAGACAGTCAGATTGGGATGCTGGCTGAAGGTACATTGCAGTTAAATAGGACATCAGAAAAATACCGTCTTGACCAAATTGATTGTGTAGATCTCTTAACGAAAGTTTTTTCTTGGAAGGGTAAACTGCGTCGCTTCTTGATCTTCGTCCATTGGTCTTATCTAGTTTGAAGTTTTCCTTTACTGAAGGAAGGAAAGTCTCAGTTCTCGATTCATTCGGATGGCTGTTGAAGACATGCAGCAGAGCGATAACTGCATGGTGTGTCTAAGACTTCTGTCTAGCGGTGACTCACACAGTCAGTGGAACCAATTGAAATGACAATTCATAGTGGTTTTTCCCATATTATCATTTCCTTCTGCCAACAGTTCAAGAAGACAACGAACAATGGACCTTCTCTGTGTGATCTCTAAAGTCACATTCTCAAACTTCAGGCGAGGATCTTTCCTCTTCAATCAGTATATTTTATAAGCTAGCACACTATACGCGAGCAATGAGGAATAGGAGCAGTAGGGGGAGAGGGTGGGATTTCGAGGCCCAATAGGCAGTGTCGGTCAGAGGTTGTGCATGCATCACGCCAGGGTTGCATGGCTGGGCTTCTTGCTCGCTAATCATCAGGATTATTTTTAGGCATGCAGATCTTGTGCATCTGGGGAGTTGCTGCCAAGGCTGGATGCTTGTTCACGCATCACGTGCATGTCAGCTGATTTCTCACATCCTCTTGCTAACGGCGCCTTCGTTTCACTTCAGTGGCAAACCTAATATATTACATTATTATTGATTTTTAATATACAATATGGAATACATAGGCCATAGTTCGGAACACCCTGAATGTACGCCGGACTAAAATCTCTCACAATTTTTTTGGTATACTAGTGTACGCCAAATTTTGAGTGCATGCCTACTTTCAAATCTGCACTAGTGTTGCAACAGTAAATGACCTTTTTTACCTTGCAACAATGAATTATTTTGTTTTTAAATTGTATAATGTACCCTTTTTTAGCTAACAATTTGGTTAATACTTTGCTTTTTTTGCTGATATTATTTATAGTGGAAACTTGATACATGCAAAGATTTGTTTAAATTTTTATTACAAGCTCTAAAAACCTAGAAAGCTTGAAATTGCTTAAAAAACTTATTTTATGTTTTTTTGTTCACTTTTCATGAACTCTTCCATGTGATTCTATTAACTGCATGCACACTATTTTCTTAGACTTTTTGATTTGATTCTGCAACTGCAGGAACATGTACGCCACTTTTTGAATATGCATTTTTATACGCCAGGTAATATGCCAGATTTTAAAAAGTAAAAAATTGTATGCCAAGTGTACGCCAAAAGTCATGAGTGTATGCTAGATTAATCTGGCATACCACCCCTCTTCTGGACTATGGTACATAGGCCTATGGCAAATCCAAAAATTGAGGGCAAGTTTTTTGAAAATTCATTTTTTGGTGATTTGAAAGCAATGAAGCTATATAATAAATTTATTTTAGTTTTAGAAAGGTAAAAAACATCTATAAAAGCACAAATTCTTCACATATAGTCTTATCTTTAATAAAATGATTTGTTACAAGCAACAGTAAATAAAATTATGTCTAAAATGACTTATAAAAAATAAAAATTAATTAAATTATTATTATATATTATTATTATAGAAATAATTAGAAATTATTATATAGAAGCTCTGATAAAATTTTTAAGTCTACATATTGGCATGTTACATATACTAATACTATACAAGTTGATATTTACTTTTAGAGAAAGTTGTTTGCTAGCAAACTTTGCACCTTAAATTGGTATGAATTTTTGCAATTTTTACAGTTAATGTGGTTTTCAAAAAACTTAGAAATCCTTTAGAAATCCTCCATCTTTTTAAATAAAATAAAAAAGTAAAACATGGAATGCTATTTGTTTTGTAAGTAGTAAAAAAATTGCCTTTTCTAAGATCTACAAGTCTTAAAATTAATTTTTTATGAATGAAAAAATGAAACATTAAATTGTAAAGCAATCAACTTGGACTTGTAAAATGCCTTTTTTGTGGTTTTTCACTCATTTATTCCATGATATAAAGCATGAAAACAATAGTTTTTATCCAGAACTTATTAAAATATTTATCTGTCTTTTAAAAAGCTTTCTTTAATACATTATCTTCTATCAAATGTCTGCAGATTTGTTTTACTATTTTATCCCACATTTTTGGATTTTGCCATATTTTTTTATTTTTTTGTATTTTTGTTTTACCTAGGCCTAGGCCTACCTTTTAGTTTTAATCTAGTCTATAAAATAGATGTGTGGTCAGTTCATCTGCCACTGTTTTGTTTGCCAATAGATGAAATGACTTTTTGAAAAAAGAAAATAAATTTTATTATTTTATTTTTTCTTATTTTTTTCTTATTTTTTATGATATGATTTGCAAGCCATAAAAATGTAGTAAGATATCATTTTTGTATATGTAATTTTGTTGATCATAATATTAATATTTTGGAAAAATGTGATAGCTTATTATATAAGACAACAATTTAAATTTTAACTATCTAGTTAGCATGACTGCATTTTCTTAATTGGATAATTTATTATTTATGTATTATTTATTATATATTATTTATTTATTTTTTTTTGTTTTCTTATCATGAAATTATCTTATTCTAATGCCATAATGCTGAAATTATAGTATAGTTAATATTTTGTAGCAAACAAGTGACTATTTATTATATTTTTAGATGGAAGAGTGGCAGACCAACTAACAGCAATTGAAATAGTCAGCAACCATAAAAAATAGCCCCATTTTAAGATTTACAGGCCTATATATACTTGGCAACATTGAAAAGTTGCCACTCTATCCACCAGTGAGCAGTTTCTCTGGGACTATTCTGAATAAAAGATATGAGAAAACTGATTAGGGTAGCTTTAACCCATCCAACCCTCGCACACCATCCCCCCCCACTTCATTCCTCAACTCAAGTCTGCTGTGGCGTAGCTAAGTTGCGTCACTTGTAAAAATTGAGAGACTTTACCTGCACTCTCAAAAGTGGCCACCACAGACGGAATCTTCTGTGATGGCGACTTTTCGATGTTGCTGAGTATATAATCTAGATTAAAGGCTTTAACAAGACATTAAAATATTTAATTATTATAAGAGAAAAATATTGGCATGTCAGAATTTTTGACATCTTTTTTACAATCTAGAAAAAGCTAAATTATTTACAAGTCCATTTTTGTTGCCTTTTTTCAAATCCAGATTTTTTGGTGTCTCTGTGAGCAAAATAATATATCATTTGTATACATAGGTTACTTGGGCTTCCCTTTATGAGCTCAAGTTGATATGCCCTTTACCCAGTGATGAGCACCGCTATAATTAATTTTTAGTGCCACTAAAATTAGCACTATTGCTAACTGATAAATGAAAAAAAATGAGCAATTGCTAATAGCAGGTGCTATTTCTACTTTGAATTTAGCGCAATTAGTGCTGCTAATTTCGAAATGTGCTAATTAATAAATACATTTAATATAAACTGTTGTTTCACATGTATTTATGCATTTTGCCCATTTTTACTCACATGTTTTAAATGAATAAGCTAATAATGCTATTGCTAATAACTTGTTTTTATTATCAATCCTAATAAAAAATCCCCAAGCCGCTGAACTGTCAGAACAACAGTTAATAGAAAGAGTTCATAAATTACATTGCTATTTGCCATGAAAAATGTCAAGGGCCCTTGCTACTGGGGCCATGACCTTATACTCAAGAAGGAAAGCAAGATCATCAGCTTGAAATGGTGGTATGGGATTTATTAACCCCACCATCACCCTGTTGATATAGCCTGTTGCTTTGCATCATTGCTTAGAATATCAACTCAGTTTAACATTAAATTCTTTGATTAAATTATTAAATTAAATTAAATTAATCAACAACTTTTTGCTAACAAATTAAAAGTAGTAAGAAAACTTTTATAAAGTCAATGACAAGAACAAGATTAATTGTTGATAATGAAAGCAAAAAAAGAAATTCAAATTTTGTTTTTGCATTTCTAAGAAAATTAGAAACTTATTAGAGATTTTGTATAGGTGGATTTACATAATCTTTAACTTATTACTCAAATAGAGCCTTATTTTAAGTATTAAACAGTCATTAGCCGTCTAGTTTTAAAGCAAAAAAATGAATTTGGTGCAACTAGCAATTTTCAGAAAATATTATCGGCACTTTGATAGCGCGCACACTAATTGGAATTTCAATTTAGCGGAATTAGCAGCGCTAACAAAACATTAGTGGCGCTTTAGTGGAATTCAAATTTAGTGGCGCTAGTGCCCATCACTGCCTTTACCTGTTTGTTGTAAAATATAGGGAGACTTGGGCATGAAATGCTTAGTCATACATTAAGTTGCATGTGTAGTTTTAAATTTAAATTTAATAGGATTGCAAATTGGATAAAAAGTTTGAGGATAAAATGTCCTATGTCCTCAATCGACCTCAAATATAGCTGAGCCCTTATTTAATTTTTTTCAAATTGCCATTAATTAAAACTAACAAATTTAGAATCTAAACATCTTGTTTAGGACAAAAGTGTTTTGTCATGTGTTTTGTCACTTGTTGGTTATTTATATAATGATTTCTGGGAGATGTTTTAGCTTATAAGCTTAAAAAGCCTAATCTTTAAATTTTCTAAAAAATTGTTGTCAGAATTGCTGAGCAAGGATCGCACTGTCCTGGCTGCTCAAGAGTGGAATTTGACAATCAGTTCTAATGCTACAGAAACAAATGCGTCTTTGGCTTCTATCAGCTCCACTGGGCCTACGGCTGCCGCACCATTGGCTAGCAACAGTTCATCAGTCAAATCCACTGTCAACAATGCAAGCAGCAACAGAGGCTCGAAAAGCAATGAAACAATAAATTCTGGCCTCAAATCTTCTTCAAGAACCGCAACAGCTGCTGGATCTTCTGCTACTACCACCATAGCAGCGTCTACCGTCACTGCAACCGCAGCAGACACAATAAAATCGGCTTCAACTGCGGCTGGCTCAAAAGAGGGCAAAAGCAAGGATAAGGAGAATGCTGGCAAGGCTGATGGCAAGTTGTCTTTTGTCTAAGGAATAGTTTGTGCCTTCGGCTTTGCCCTGCATTGCCACTAGATAATCGAGGGCCTAGACTACTTTGGAGAATCGCCCCTAGAGGGCCACATTGGAGAATCGCCCCTAGACTACCTTATAGAATCGCCCCTACTGAGCCACCTTGGAAAATCGCCCTAGACTACCTTATAGAATCGCCCCTACTGAGCCACCTAGGAAAATCGCCCTAGACTACCTTATAGAATCGCCCCTACTGAGCCACCTTGGAAAATCGCCCTAGACTACCTTATAGAATCGCCCCTACTGAGCCACCTAGGAAAATCGCCCTAGACTACCTTATAGAATTGCCCCTACTGAGCCACCTAGGAAAATCGCCCTAGACTACCTTATAGAATCGCCCCTACTGAGCCACCTTGGAAAATCGCCCTAGACTACCTTATAGAATTGCCCCTACTGAGCCACCTTGGAAAATCGCCCTAGACTACCTTATAGAATCGCCCCTACTGAGCCACCTTGGAGAATCGCCCCTAGACTACCTTATAGAATCGCCCCTAGAGGGCCACCTTGGAAAATCGCCCCTAGACTACCTTATAGAATCGCCGCTAGAGAGCCACCTTGGAGAATCACCCCTAGACTACCTTATAGAATCGCCCTAGACTGTCTTATAGAATCGCCCCTAGAGAGCCATCTTGGAGAATCGCCCCTAGACTGTCTTATAGAATCGCCCCTAGAGGGCCATCTTGGAGAATCGCCCCTAGACTACCTTATAGAATCGCCCCTAGAGAGCCACCTTGGAGAATCACCCCTAGAGGGCCACCTTGGAGAATCGCCCCTAGACTGTCTTATAGAATCGCCCCTAGAGAGCCATCTTGCAGAATCGCCCCTAGAGAGCCATCTTGCAGAATCGCCCCTAGACTACCTTATAGAATCGCCCCTAGAGGGCCAACTTGGAGAATCGCCCCTAGACTACCTTATAGAATCGCCGCTAGAGAGCCACCTTGGAGAATCGCCCTAGACTGCCTTATAGAATCGCCCCTACTGAGCCACCTTGGAAAATCGCCCTAGACTACCTTATAGAATCGCCTCTAGAGAGCCACCTTGGAGAATCGCCCTAGACTACCTTATAGAATCACCCCTACTGAGCCACCTTGGAGAATCGCCCTAGACTACCTTATAGAATCACCCCTACTGAGCCACCTTGGAGAATCGCCCTAGACTACCTTATAGAATCGCCCCTAGCCCCTCACTTCACACTCTGGAGCGATGTCACCCTAGATGGCACTGGAGAATCGGCTCTAAATCATCCCCACTGCCTCACTTCACACTCTGGAGCGATGTCACCCTAGATGGCACTGGAGAATCGGCTCTAAATCATCCCCACTGCCTCACTTCACACTCTGGAGCGATGTCACCCTAGATGGCACTGGAGAATCGGCTCTAAATCATCCCCACTGCCTCACTTCACACTCTGGAGCGATGTCACCCTAGATCGCGCTGGAGAATCGGCTCTAAATCATCCCCACAGGTGCTCCAGGCTCAGAAACCGGGGCTAAGCAGCCCGCTGACTTCGGCACCACCAGCAGTGCGGCCTCATCCTCTGCAAAGCCCGCCAAGTCGTCGACAATGTCTACAGCGACAACCAGCTCAACCACCACTGCCGGGACTTCCTCCACCACAAAGCGGAAGCCTGCTAATCGCGACAAGACTCAGAAAACTGATGCCGCAGGTTCCGGTCAGCTTCCCATAGGTAGGTCTCTGAAGAATCTCCCACCTGTACAGGAATCTCCCACCTGAGTCTCTGAAGAATCACCACCACCTGAGTCTCTGAAGAATCACCACCACCTGAGTCTCTGAAGAATCACCACCACCTGAGTCTCTGAAGAATCACCACCACCTGAGTCTCTAAAGAATCACCCACCTGAGTCTCTGAAGAATCTCCCATCCGAGTCTCTGAAGAATCTCCCACCTGAGACCTGAGTCTCTG
>NIVC01001892.1:120000-147500 GCA_002269645.1 Macrostomum lignano | reverse complement strand
GTTTGTGAAAGGAAATGCTTTTCGAGGTTGTGAATTTTCGAGCTTGTGAAGCGACCCCGAACCAGCAGATTAACGTGGCCGCGTAGGGAAACGAACCAAGGGCTACTGGTGGAAACAGGGCGTGATACTTTTTTGAAGGCCCAGTGCCGCTTCGAAACGCAATAAAGACGTACTCATATTTCAAAAACTCTCTGTCATCACGGCCTAAGATATTCTTTTCTCAAAGTAAAACAGACGGTTTTTATGCATTTTGAAGGGCATTGTGGCATCAAATTTGGCTTCTTGAATTAAATAGGGAAGTTAAGCTTGAAAGTTTAAGTAGAGTTAATAATATTGTAGAAAAGCCCCACAACAGTGCTAAGGCAATTCTGTCCATGGGTGCGAATGGGGAGATATTAGTTAGAAAATTTAATTTACTATCACGTTTATGTCAAAACAATTTCTAATTCTACTACTGATGACAATTGAGTAGTATATAATAATCAAATCATCGAAATTAAAAAGATTTACGAGCAAATTCATCAATCCAGCATATCTGGTGCGGTTAGTCAGGTGACCCAAAATCATCCCTCAGATTGTCGGCTTTATCGTTGAGGGCCGCCGGTCCGGCACTGCCCGGCGGACTTCCGGCGGCAGCGGCGGCGGTGGCGGCAGCGACAGCACCTACAAGCTGCTCCCCACGGAGGAGTTTGGCAGTGGAAATTCCGACAGCTCAAAGAATTTTGTATACTGAGCTCAAGCAAGGAATTAAACATTTCGGCCAGGTTTGAGGGTAAACCAGGTGTTAGCAGCTAAGCTTGCTGCAAATTTTCTAATTTATAGACTGGTGACGCAATTCTGAACTTTTGGACTTTGTTTTGTTTCCGTTGCTGGGTTTCCCTCTGTTTTATCGGGTTGAGCTTCATTTTATGCACTTCTGTTCTGTATGCTGAATTTGCCGCTTCGTCTGGAGTCACCGTAGAGTCCCACACCATAGAGTCCCACACCATAGAGTCCCACACCATAGAGTCCCACACCGTAGAGTCCCACACCATAGAGTCCCACACCATAGAGTCCCACACCATAGAGTCCCACACCGTAGAGTCCCACACCATAGAGTCCCACACCATAGTCCCACATCATAGAGTCCCACATCATAGAGTCCCACACCATAGAGTCCCACACCATAGAGTCCCACACCATAGAGTCCCACACCATAGAGTCCCACACCATAGAGTCCCACACCATAGAGTCCCACACCATAGAGTCCCACACCATAGAGTCCCACACCATAGAGTCCCACACCATAGAGTCCCACACCATAGAGTCCTGCACCATAGAGTCCCACACCATAGAGTCCCACACCATAGAGTCCCACACCATAGAGTCCCACACCATAGAGTCCCACACCATAGAGTCCCACACCATAGAGACCCACACCATAGCTTCCCTACACTATCCCACAACAGAGTCCCACTCACAGACCGAAGCGCTTGCTGCTTGATTTATTAAACAAAGTGCTCAAAACATCAGTTACATTACTAAACTGAATGAACTCTCCAGCCACCACTTGTGCCATATTTCCTACTAGTAAGTACATAACTGTCAGTAGTATATCAGTTTATAAACTTATTTTTTGTTTCTTTGATTTTTTGGCATCGACTTTTTAAACGGTTAGTTTTATTACTCCAACGATGCGCGGTGATTATAGCTTTTGCCTGATCGCTAACTGACTTGACAGCCTACTTAATTGAAGCAATTAGCGCTTCCACTGCTGATATAAATTGTAGTTTGTACCTGTTTTTTACTTTTCTTTAAGTAGACTGCGCTTGACTGACTACTGACAGTAGCTAGCTACGGTGTACTGGGCTTATCGACCTCTTGATCTCCGCTGTTTGACTGTGTGCAATACTGACCCATTGACCTACTAACGCTGACCCTCTCACCCATTGAATCACTAACTCTGACCCACTGACCAATTGACCCACTGACACTGGCTCCTTGACTTACTGACACTGGCTCCTTGACTTACTGACACTGGCTCCTTGACTTACTGACACTGGCTCCTTGACTTACTGACACTGGCTCCTTGACTTACTGACACTGGCTCCTTGACTTACTGACACTGGCTCCTTGACTTACTGACACTGGCTCCTTGACTTACTGACACTGGCTCCTTGACTTACTGACACTGGCTCCTTGGTTTACTGACACTGGCTCCTTGACTTACTGACACTGGCTCCTTGACTTACTGACACTGGCTCCTTGGTTTACTGACACTGGCTCCTTGACTTACTGACACTGGCTCCTTGACTTACTGACACTGGCTCCTTGACTTACTGACACTGGCTCCTTGACTTACTGACACTGGCTCCTTGACTTACTGACACTGGCTCCTTGACTTACTGACACTGGCTCCTTGACTTACTGACACTGGCTCCTTGACTTACTGACACTGGCTCCTTGACTTACTGACACTGGCTCCTTGACTTACTGACACTGGCTCCTTGACTTACTGACACTGGCTCCTTGACTTACTGACACTGACCTATTGACCCACTGACACTGACCCATTGACCCACTGACACTGACCCATTGACCCACTGACACTGACCCATTGACCCACTGACACTGATCCATTGACCCACTGACACTGACCTATTGACCCACTGACACTGACACTGACCCATTGACCCACTGACACTGACCCAGTGACCCACTGACACTGACCTATTGAACCCACTAACACGACCCAGTGAGCCACAGAGCTAACAGTCTTTTACCCTCTTATTTCAAGAGGGGGCGAACCTGTACTTTGTTTTTATACTTTTTATTTGCATATGGCCTGGCCGCCTGCACCTACAGAAGCGTTTCCTTATTTTAATAAATATTATTCCTGCAAGTCCGCCTTCACTTCCATTTTTTGGAAACAGCTGCTCGCACTTGAGTGGCATCCAGTTGAGGGAAGTGCAGTTGCACCTTTAATAAACACATTATATTATATCCATTCAGTTTCTTGAACAAACTTTGCTCTAAAAGATATTGGCAGACTTGATCGTGCTTTTTATTTTAGTAATTTTAATATTAGCTTCCGCGTCAGCCTACTGAAGAAGTCATCAGCAGGTATCTTCAGCCTACTGAAGAAGTCATCAGCAGGTATCTTCAGCCTACTGAAGGAGTCATCAGCAGGTATCTTCATCTTCAGCCTACTGAAGGAGTCATCAGCAGGTATCTTCATCTTCAGCCTACTGAAGGAGTCATCAGCAGGTATCTTCAGCCTACTGTAGGAGGAGTCATCAGCAGGTATCTTCAGCCTACTGAAGGGTCATCAGCAGGTATCTTCAGCCTACTGAAGGAGTCATCAGCAGGTATCTTCAGCCTACTGTAGGAGGAGTCATCAGCAGGTATCTTCAGCCTACTGAAGGAGTCATCAGCAGGTATCTTCAGCCTACTGTAGGAGGAGTCATCAGCAGGTATCTTCAGCCTACTGAAGGAGTCATCAGCAGGTATCTTCAGCCTACTGAAGGAGTCATCAGCAGGTATCTTCAGCCTACTGAAGGAGTCATCAGCAGGTATCTTCAGCCTACTGAAGGAGTCATCAGCAGGTATCTTCAGCCTACTGAAGGAGTCATCAGCAGGTATCTTCAGCCTACTGAAGGAGTCATCAGCAGGTATCTTCAGCCTACTGTAGGAGGAGTCATCAGCAGGTATCTTCAGCCTACTGTAGGAGGAGTCATCAGCAGGTATCTTCAGCCTACTGAAGGGTCATCAGCAGGTATCTTCAGCCTACTGAAGGACTCATCAGCAGGTATCTTCAGCCTACTGAAGGAGTCATCAGCAGGTATCTTCAGCCTACTGAAGGAGTCATCAGCGGGTAGTTTCAGCCTACTAAAGCCAGTGAGTGCCGTTACTGTCTCTTAAGCACAGCCGCAGCTCGTTTCCTGACTGAAGTCAGGCTCTGTCGCATTCGTAGGACCCGACTGGCGCCACCAGGACCCGACCGTGCGACCCGGCCGAGTTGCCGCCACTGGTGGCGTTGCAGCCAGCGCCGGCGCAGAAGGAGCCGCCGCCGCCTCCCGCCTGGCCGCTGTCGAAGCCGCTAGCGCCGGCAGAGGATGTCGTCTGGAATCCGCCGCCTCCACCGCCGAAGCCCCGGTGTTGCCGCCGCCGACCCAGCCGTCGCCGCGGTTTCCGCCGCCAAGTCCCCGGGCGCTCGAGCTGAGGACCCAGCCGGCCCAGGAAGTTCATGCCGGTGGAGTCGATGCCGTTCGGTCCGCCCTGACCGTCGATGCCTGCGGTGGGTTGGGGGGTTCGAGCACCGGTCCTGGCCCCTGTGCACACAGGTTGTTCAAGAACTCGTACGTGACCCTTGGCTGTTACCTGCAAAGTACACCGCTGCGCCTCCTCCGCCACCAGCAGCCAGGAGCAGCTCCGCCTCGGTGTACACGAAGGAGCCTCCGCCGGATACGCAGTTGTCAGAGCAGGCCGGGCTGGCATGCGAGCTGCTCCTGCCCCGCTGGCCAACAACAACGGTCAGCACGGTGCCGGCCGAGAGTTTGAAGAACCCGGCGATGCGGGCACCGCGACCTCCTTCGTACAGCTCTGGCCCGGGGTCGACGGTCTGGCAGTTGATGGAGCCGCCGCTGGCTCCGAGCGCTTCGATGCGGTAGCAGCCGGTCTGCGGCCTGCACGGACCCTGCGGGACCTTCGTGCGAGTCTGCAAAGTGTCGGGGTGGGGCCGCACGGACCCTGCGGCACCTTCGTGCGGGTCTGCAAAGTGTCGGGGTGGGGCCGCACGGACCCTGCGGCACCTTCGTGCGGGTCTGCAAAGTGTCGGGGTGGGGCCGCACGGACCCTGCGGCACCTTCGTGCGGGTCTGCAAAGTGTCGGGGTGGGGCCGCACGGACCCTGCGGCACCTTCGTGCGGGTCTGCAAAGTGTCGGGGTGGGGCCGCACGGACCCTGCGGCACCTTCGTGCGGGTCTGCAAAGTGTCGGGGTGGGGCCGCACGGACCCTGCGGCACCTTCGTGCGGGTCTGCAAAGTGTCGGGGTGGGGCCGCACGGACCCTGCGGCACCTTCGTGCGGGTCTGCAAAGTGTCGGGGTGGGGCCGCACGGACCCTGCGGAACCTTCGTGCGGGTCTGCAAAGTGTCGGGGTGGGGCCGCACGGACCCTGCGGCACCTTCGTGCGGGTCTGCAAAGTGTCGGGGTGGGGCCGCACGGACCCTGCGGAACCTTCGTGCGGGTCTGCAAAGTGTCGGGGTGGGGCCGCACGGACCCTGCGGCACCTTCGTGCGGGTCTGCAAAGTGTCGGGGTGGGGCCGCACGGACCCTGCGGAACCTTCGTGCGGGTCTGCAAAGTGTCGGGGTGGGGCCGCACGGACCCTGCGGCACCTTCGTGCGGGTCTGCAAAGTGTCGGGGTGGGGCCGCACGGACCCTGCGGAACCTTCGTGCGGGTCTGCAGAGTGTCGGGGTGGGGCCGCACGGACCCTGCGGCACCTTCGTGCGGGTCTGCAAAGTGTCGGGGTGGGGGGCGAAGCAGGTCCACTTTCTCACTCACTGAGGAACTGCGTGTCGTTGGCCACCACCTGCTGCGGAGCAGCCGTGGAGACCTCCGTCTGCTGTCTCATCAGCACTCGGAACTGCTCAGTCACCCACACCTCGTCGCCTTCAGCGCCTCCCACGGTTGCTCCGTCCCGGCTGCAGCCGTCGCTCTCGGTCTGATAGAAGATGATAGAGCTGGCAGAGGCGGGCCCGCTGGTTGAAGCTGAGCAGCGCGCACTGCAGCTTGACGCATAGAGCGGCGCAGTGGCCCAGCGACTTGCCTGCGGCCTCTTCTGCGGCCTTGGCGGACCCGCGTGCAGGTGCAGCCCGGTGATGCCAGCCTCTGCCGAACTCGCTGAGGCGTCAGTTCGGGTTGGTGTGAGATGTGGCTTTTGCTGCAGGTGCAGAGTGAGCTGAGGTGTCAGTTCGGGTTGGTGTGAGAAGTGGCTATTGCTGCAGGTGCAGTGTGAGCCGGGACTTACCTGCTGTACAGCACAGAATTTCAATTAAGATATTAAAAACTCTTCTGTTGTGACGGGAGGGCATCTGGCTGCCAGTTGTTCAACTACTGACGCTTGGGTTAGGGCTGGGTTTCTACTGACGCTTGGGTTAGGACTGGGTTTCTACTGACGCTTGGGTTAGGGCTGGGTTTCTACTGACGCTTGGGTTAGGGCTGGGTTTCTACTGACGCTTGGGTTAGGGCTGGGTTTCTACTGACGCTTGGGTTAGGGCTGGGTTTCTACTGACGCTTGGGTTAGGGCTGGGTTTCTACTGACGCTTGGGTTAGGGCTGGGTTTCTACTGACGCTTGGGTTAGGGCTGGGTTTCTACTGACGCTTGGGTTAGGACTGGGTTTCTACTGACGCTTGGGTTAGGACTGGGTTTCTACTGACGCTTGGGTTAGGGCTGGGTTTCTACTGACGCTTGGGTTAGGACTGGGTTTCTACTGACGCTTGGGTTAGGACTGGGTTTCTACTGACGCTTGGGTTAGGGCTGGGTTTCTACTGACGCTTGGGTTAGGGCTGGGTTTCTACTGACGCTTGGGTTAGGGCTGGGTTTCTACTGACGCTTGGGTTAGGACTGGGTTTCTACTGACGCTTGGGTTAGGACTGGGTTTCTACTGACGCTTGGGTTAGGACTGGGTTTCTACTGACGCTTGGGTTAGGACTGGGTTTCTACTGACGCTTGGGTTAGGGCTGGGTTTCTACTGACGCTTGGGTTAGGGCTGGGTTTCTACTGACGCTTGGGTTAGGGCTGGGTTTCTACTGACGCTTGGGTTAGGGCTGGGTTTCTACTGACGCTTGGGTTAGGGCTGGGTTTCTACTGACGCTTGGGTTAGGACTGGGTTTCTACTGACGCTTGGGTTAGGGCTGGGTTTCTACTGACGCTTGGGTTAGGACTGGGTTTCTACTGACGCTTGGGTTAGGACTGGGTTTCTACTGACGCTTGGGTTAGGGCTGGGTTTCTGGCGGCATGTTTTCGCGTTTGTAGGGAACCCGGCCAGACGGACTTGTTGAACCTCGAGCCCCCCCCCCCCTAATGATGCTGTCTGCCAGCAGCCAAAATCAATTTAATTTATTAATTTCGAGATGACATTGGTAGTGACGCCTTAGTGACGGTAGTGTTGCCATCCGATTCGCATCTGCACTTTCATTGCCAGCTGGCTGAATGAGTCTTCCCACGGCTCCAACGCCTCCCACGCCTCCCACGCTCGCGCACGTGCACACAGAGTGGACGGCAATCCAGACTTCTCCTTGCCAGTCGTATGTACTGCGCTACTCTGCGCCCTGCACGTGTGTTCGCCCGTAGTGCGCCTGAACCTCACGGGCACAGAGAAAGGTCGCGGGCACAGATCCATGCACGAGCGACAGGCTATTGTGGCCCAGGGATTTAATTCTTTGGTTATTTAATTCGTTAGTTAGTTAGTTAGTTAGTTAGTTAGTTAGTTAGTTAGTTAGTTAGTTAGTTAGTTAGTCAGTCAGTTAGTTAGTCAGTTAGCTAGTTAGTTAGTTAGTTAGGTAGTTAGTCAGTTAGTCAGTCAGTCAGTTAGTTAGTTAGTCAGTTAGTTAGTTAGTCAGTCAGTTAGTTAGTTAGCTAGTTAGGTAGTTAGTCAGTTAGTCAGTCAGTTAGTTAGTTAGTTAGTTAGGTAGTTAGTCAGTTAGTCAGTCAGTTAGTTAGTTAGTTAGTTAGTTAGTTAGTCAGTTAGTTAGTCAGTTAGTTAGTCAGTTAGTTAGTTAGTTAGTCAGTTAGTTAGTTAGTTAGTTAGTTAGTTAGTTAGTCAGTCAGTTAGTTAGTTAGCTAGTTAGGTAGTTAGTCAGTTAGTCAGTCAGTTAGTTAGTTAGTTAGGTAGTTAGTCAGTTAGTCAGTCAATTAGTTAGTTAGTTAGTTAGTTAGTTAGTCAGTTAGTTAGTCAGTTAGTTAGTCAGTCAGTTAGGTAGTTAGTCAGTTAGTCAGTCAGTCAGTTAGTTAGTTAGTTAGTTAGTTAGTTAGGTAGTTAGTCAGTTAGTCAGTTAGTTAGTTAGTTAGTTAGTTAGTTAGTTAGTTAGTTAGTTAGTTAGTTAGTTAGTTTGTCAGTTAGCTAGTTAGTTAGTTAGTTAGTTAGTTAGTTAGTTAGTTAGTTAGCTAGTTAGTTAGTTAGTTAGTTAGGTAGTTAGTCAGTTAGTCAGTCAGTTAGTTAGTTAGTTAGTTAGTTAGTCAGTTAGTTAGTTAGTCAGTCAGTTAGTTAGTTAGTTAGTTAGTCAGTCAGTTAGTTAGTTAGTTAGTTAGGTAGTTAGTCAGTTAGTCAGTCAGTCAGTCAGTCAGTTAGTTAGTTAGTTAGGTAGTTAGTCAGTTAGTCAGTCAGTCAGTTAGTTAGTTAGTCAGTTAGTTAGTCAGTTAGTTAGTTAGTCAGTCAGTTAGTTAGTTAGTTAGTTAGTCAGTCAGTTAGTTAGTTAGTTAGTTAGGTAGTTAGTCAGTTAGTCAGTCAGTTAGTTAGTTAGTTAGTTAGTTAGTCAGTTAGTTAGTTAGTTAGTTAGTCAGTCAGTTAGTTAGTTAGTTAGTTAGTTGGTTAGTTAGTTGGTTAGTTAGTTAGTTTGTTTGTTTGTTAGTGAATTCTGAGCTCTTGCCGGGTAAAATTAGCGGTGTGCAGCCCAGCATTGTGAAGGAAGCGAACGGAGTAGAAGTGGAGAGTCGGAGACACTGTTTACCTTTTTGATGTCATTCATTGTTTACACAAAAAAGTTAATCATGATTGGTCTCTTACGTCATTCAATAATAACATGATTTATAGTTTCAATTTTACTGCTACTGTCTGATTTACTCTACTTATAGTAGCATTTATGAGTAGGCAACAGCTAGCACGCTCGACGAAGTGCAGAGGGCCTCATGGAAGAATTGTTTAAAATACTGCGCAAGAAAGCAGCGCGTGCTGCAGATAAGGTTCCATATTTAGGCTTCGTTCTGAGCAAACCCAGAGTCGTAGCGATGAAGGACAAGAACTTGAGAACAACAATTATAGATTTTCCCACATCCTTCAAAAAATGAAAAGGCATTGCAAAGATTTCGGAGAGCCGCGAAATTTTAACGCAGACACGTTGAGAATCTCAGCCAGATACAATAGCTGCACCCTCATACAAGCCTTCACAACTGAGTAGGTATCGACTGTCTTTGTCCAGTGAGGAACTCTGGCTCCCACCTGGGGTGCGGGGGCCAAGGCAATCCAGAGATGCTATCGATCTCACGGTTGCCTACAGCGGCCCGGCCTGAAGGGTTTTTTTAGAGGCAGGGGGGTTGTGTGCACCCTGGCGCACTTTAAGCGACATAGGCACACAACCGGCGAGAGGCATTACTGCCCATTCCGCCGACTCCCCTGAGCAGGCATACAAGCGCGCGGATACGTACGCAGGCACACACTCACACAGGAGTGTACAGCGGCCCTAACTTTATATTATCGTTAGGCATGTACACTTCTGTGCCTTGGGGGGTTGGCTCTCAAGGCCGTTAATTGCACGAGCAGAGCCAAGCCGAGATTCCAATTCAGCCCCAAATTAATGTGGCTGCACTTGGAATCGAGCCTGGGCCGCTGGCATACCAGAGCAGCTGCGCTACCGCTGGGCTACGGCCCCCCTAGGCCTGAAGGGTAGTTTACGTCAACGGATGATGGTCTCTGGGAAGGCCGGGACCTGATCCAAATACTTTGTGACGCAGCCCAAAATTTCCCGTTGAGGGAAATTCATTGCAAATAAAGCGATGCATGGTTTCATTGACATCTGTTGTTCACTTACTTGCTTGTTTTTCTGTTGTAGGGATCATTAAGAATAGGATTTAGGTTAGGTTAGGAGAGAGAGATGGCATGAGAAAATCAATAGGAGAAAAGATAACCAGGGAAGAGAAGAGAGAAGCGGAAGTACAGGGAGAGAGGAGAGGGGAGAGGGCCGGGCCGGATTATTATTATGAAGTTTTAAGAGATTGAACAAAAAAATAAATTCATATGTATGCATTATTCGTTCTTTTTATTGAAAATTCTGTTGTCTGGTTACGCAAAAATATTGTTTAGAATGAAAGCGCTCATTTTTCAGCAGAGTTCTCGGCAGAAGGAATTTTTAAACGAGGGAATTTTCACTAGGGGTATTCTTCTATTGAATTTTTGCTGGGTGCCTTCTTGGGAGAGAATTCTCAGGGGCAATTTTAGGATGATTTTCAGCTGGAGGTTTTTGGAGGGAATTCTAGAGAGGGAACTCTAGAGAGGGAGTTCTAGAAAGGGAATTCTAGAGAGGGAGTTCTAGAAAGGGAATTCTAGAGAGGGAATTCTAGAGAGGGAGTTCTAGAAAGGGAATTGTAGAGGGAATTCTAGATAGGGAATTCTAGAGAGGGAGTTCTAGAAAGGGAATTCTAGAGAGGGGGTTCCAGAAAGGGAATTCTAGAGAGGGAATTCTAGAAAGGGGATTCTAGAGAGGGAATTCTAGAAAGGGAATTGTAGAGGGAATTCTAGATAGGGAATTCTAGAGAGGGAGTTCTAGAAAGGGAATTCTAGAGAGGGGGTTCTAGAAAGGGAATTCTAGAGAGGGAATTCTAGAGAGGGAATTCTCAGCATCGATTACGTTGCGCTTCTAGGAATTGTCTGCTCTTACTTAGGGGAACTCTTGGGAGGGAATTACCCGGAGGGAATTGTCGGAAATGAATTAGTTCTCATGAAGAAATTACTAGCTGACAGTTTCAACAGGGAATTCTCTCAAAGCAATGTCTCAGGGCTATTTCTTAGTAGGGAATCTCCAAGAAGAGAATTCTGCACAGGGAATTTCCTGAAGAGAATTTTGTGCAACGAATTCCCAGAAGAGAATACTTTAGGCTGAATTGTCGGTAGGGAATTAATTCCCTGAAGCAATTTTCTGGGAGATATATCTGGGGGAATTCATGGGGTATTGAACACTGTTAACTCCGGTTAATAGAAGTGCATTAATTAACTCTAGGAGAATTCCCCAGTCAGCCGGAATACTCGATGTTGGTGCCGCCGTACTTCCCAGCGGCTTCTGAGTCGCCAGCCTCATTGGCTTCATCAGCCTGAATGAGCAGCCGCCGGGCTTCGTCCGCGGCCTCCGAGCGCCAGTTGTAGGCCAGGATTGCCGGCACCATAAGAGACAGGGAGGCGAGCGCGAACCAGGTGGTGTAGCTGGTCTGGATGTGGAACTGGAACGGGTCCTCCTGCGCGCGCGGTGGGGAAAATGCTTTGTGAAGTATGAGTCACCTTCAGTGCCGACCGACTCTTAGCGGTTGCTGGGATTTTTACTGGGCAATCCCATCGTGTCAGGAGTCCAGATCCCATACTATCAGGAGTCCAGATCCCATATTGTCAAGAGTCCAGAGATCCCATATTTTCAAGAGTCCAGATCCCATATTGTCAAGAGTCCAGATCCCATATTGTCAAGAGTCCAGATCCCATATTGTCAGGGGTCCAGATCCCATATTGTCAAGAGTCCAGATCCCATATTGTCAAGAGTCCAAAGATCCCATATTTTCAAGAGTCCAGATCCCATATTGTCAAGAGTCCAAAGATCCCATATTTTCAGGAGTCCAGATCCCATATTGTCAGAAGTCCAGATCCCATACTATCAGGAGTCCAGATCCCATATTGTCAGAAGTCCAGATCCCATACTATCAGGAGTCCAGATCCCATATTGTCAGCAGTCCAGATCCCATACTATCAGGAGTCCAGATCCCATATTGTCAGCAGTCCAGATCCCATACTATCAGGAGTCCAGATCCCATATTGTCAGGGGTCCAGATCCCATATTGTCAAGAGTCCAGATCCCATATTGTCAGCAGTCCAGATCCCACAGTGTCAGCAGTCCAGATCCCATATTGTCAGGGGTCCAGATCCCATATTGTCAGCAGTCCAGATCCCACAGTGTCAGCAGTCCAGATCCCACAGTGTCAGCAGTCCAGATCCCACAGTGTCAGCAGTCCAGATCCCACAGTGTCAGCAGTCCAGATCCCACAGTGTCAGCAGTCCAGATCCCACAGTGTCAGCATTCCAGATCCCACAGTGTCAGCAGTCCAGATCCCACAGTGTCAGCAGTCCAGATCCCACAGTGTCAGCAGTCCAGATCCCCACCAGCCCCACCTGGAAGAAGGTCCAGAACAGGAACCCCAGCGGGGTGACCAGCGCGGACACCACGGCCAGCAGGGTGGCGCCCTCGGCGTAGCGCAGCATGAGGCCGCCGCCGATGTAGGACACGGTGTACATGCCGATGAACATGGCGCCCCTGACGCCGGAGTCGGCGGGGCAGCCGTCGCCGCCAAAGAAGCAGGAGACGCCGAAGCGCCAGCTGTCGCCGAGCTGCCAGAGGCTGTCGGCGTTGCCGTAGCCGGGCACAATGTCCACCCAGAACAGGGCGAGCGCGGTGAGCAGCTGGTAGCAGCTGGTGCTGAACAGGAAGAAGATGAGGTTCAGCTGCCCGCCGCCGGCCGCCTCCAGCCGGTGCTTCAGCCACTTCTCCTGCAGGACGTTCATCACGGCGGCGGGGACGAAGCCGAGCATGAAGACGACGGGCCAGAGCACCCGGCCGATGCCGCGAGCTCCGCCCTCGGTTTCCGCGCCTAGCGAGGGCACCATGGTGGGCAGCAGGCTGACGACCAGCGCCAGGAAGACGCCGAGAGCGGCGAGACCCTTCAGCCGGCTGGGCGACTTGCGCAGCAGCACCAGGCGGAAGGTGACGCTCAGGGGGATCATGAAGTTGCTGAGGATCGGCTGCAGGGCCGGCAGGGTCCGCTTGCCGCTGGAGGCGAAGACCACCAGAACGCCGTTGAGGGCGTCGAAGAAGCCGATGAGGAAGAGCGCGAGCTGGGGGAAGCGGCGCTCCGTCTGTCCCAGGCTGCTGGGGCTGAGCAGCTTGATGGGGATGAGCAGCAGGCCGAAGATCAGCACGAAGCTGGTGCAGGCGAAGGTGTACACAAAGTAGCTGTCGATGCTGCGCCCGACTGTGCAGTTCGCCGGCCCGCCGCCTACCCACTGCTGCAGCGGCTCCTCTTCTTCTAGAAGCAGCGGCGGGTCCGCAGACAGCTCGCCGCCTGCGCTGCTGTTGCCTGTTGACCGGTTGCCGCAGGTGTCCGGCCGACCGGAGTCGATCCACAGCGGCAGGGAGACGTTCTGGCCGACCTGCCCGGCCACGGCCAGGAAGCCGAAGAACAGGTTGAGCAGGAGGACTCGGCGGCTGTGGCTGCTAGTTTGCTGCTCGCTGCTTGACATCGTTTCTTTTAATGGCTCTCTTCTATTGAGTTGCGAAAGTTTCGCAAAAGCAGAAAGTGGAAAGCAGGAGAGCAGAAGCCACGGGACTCTTTGGTTTTGCTTGAAATCTGCGGCTGACTGATAAGGGAAGGCGTGCGGGGAGGGGCACAGGCTGGCGCAAATCCGAAGCCAAAGGTTGCGACTGCTCGAGCGCAATTCTGCAGGGCTTGTGTAGCAACTGCTAACAGTACAGGTGGAGAAATGCGACTTATTTGGCACTTTTCACTGGACAAATTCACTTCATGATTGCACTTTTAATGCTCTGCATTTCTGGCTGCTTTTTTCTGCCAGCGCCGATTTGAACTGCGCAAAGCCGCTGCAGGCACCCTACTACCGGCGAAGACAGGCGCGCTACTAACTAACGCTACGCATTATTTTGTTGTTATACAACCATTAGCCATTTAGACAGGGAGAGGCAGAGAGAGACAGGCAGACAGCAGAGAGAGACAGGCAGATGGCAGAGAGAGACAGGCAGATGGCAGAGAGAGACAGGCAGACAGCAGAGAGAGACAGGCAGACAGCAGAGAGAGACAGGCAGACAGCAGAGAGAGACAGGCAGATGGCAGAGAGAGACAGGGAGAGGGCGGAGAGAGGGCAGGGACAGGGAGACTGTGAGGGGACAGGGAGAGGGCAGGGGCGGGGAGACTGGGAGGGGACAGGGAGAGGGCAGGGACAGGGAGACTGGGAGGGGACAGGGAGAGGGCAGGGCGGGGATACTGGGAGGGGACAGGGAGAGGGCAGGGACAGGGAGACTGGGAGGGGACAGGGAGAGGGCAGGGGCGGGGAGACTGGGAGGGGACAGGGAGAGGGCAGGGACAGGGAGACTGGGAGGGGACAGGGAGAGGGCAGGGACAGGGAGACTGGGAGGGGACAGGGAGAGGGCAGGGGCGGGGAGACTGGGAGGGGACAGGGAGAGGGCAGGGACAGGGAGACTGGGAGGGGACAGGGAGAGGGCAGAGGCGGGGATACTGGGAGGGGACAGGGAGAGGGCAGGGGCGGGGATACTGGGAGGGGACAGGGAGAGGGCAGGGGCGGGGATACTGGGAGGGGACAGGGAGAGGGCAGGGACGAGGAGAGGACAGTGAGAGGGCAGAGAGTGACAGGGAGAAGGCAGTCACACAGGGAGTTCGCAGACAGGGGCAGACTCTGAAGCGATAAATAATGAATTCACTTTGAAGAACCTGATCTGCAATTCACACAGTCCAGAGAAAGTTAACAAGGAAAAATTTTATCAGTTGATCGCTAAACCAATGCGATGTCACGCGCCAGAGATCTGACAGGTGCTAACTGGCTAATGATGGTAATTCATTTGATCGGTGTGGCGAATAATTACAGCCAACTTGAAGTAGAAAAGCTTCAAAGAATCCAAGAAGGCATGTGGTGCGTGAACAATATTGACTATGATTTATAACTGTGTATTTGCGCGCCCTAGATGGGCTCGAACTCTGTGCTCTTCGAATGGCTAAAATTGGTGCATCTGCTTCTATTCCTTAATAGACACGGTCTGCGTGTGATCCAGCATGCTAATTAACAACAGCAATGACAGAAAATCCTTGATGACACAAAAAATTTCATTAATTCTCCAGGTCTGCATGACGAGTTTCTTTGAGTTCCGAAAAAATCTGAACCTACTAATTAGTTGGTGACCTGCCTGCAAATCAAAGAAGTTGTGAATAAGGGAGGCAGTGAGGCGATGAGGCAGGCAGTGAGGCGATGATGCAGGCAGTGAGGCGATGATGCAGGCAGTGAGGCGATGAGGCAGGCAGTGAGGCAATGATGCAGGCAGTGAGGCGATGAGGCAGGCAGTGAGGCGATGATGCAGGCAGTGAGGCGATGAGGCAGGCAGTGAGGCGATGATGCAGGCAGTGAGGCGATGAGGCAGGCAGTGAGGCGATGATGCAGGCAGTGAGGCGATGATCCAGGCAGTGAGGCGATGATGCAGGCAGTGAGGCGATGATGCAGGCAGTGAGGCGATGATGCAGGCAGTGAGGCGATGAGGGAGGCAGTGAGGCGATGAGGGAGGCAGTGAGGCGATGAGGGAGGCAGTGAGGCGATGAGGGAGGCAGTGAGGCGATGAGGGAGGCAGTGAGGCGATGAGGAAGGCAGTGAGGCGATGAGGGAGGCAGTGAGGCGATGAGGGAGGCAGTGAGGCGATGAGGGAGGCAGTGAGGCGATGAGGGAGGCAGTGAGGCGATGAGGGAGGCAGGCAGGCAGGCAGGCAGGCAGGCAGGCAGGCAGGCAGGCAGGCAGGCGGGCAGGCAGGCAGGCAGGCAGGCAGGCAGGCAGGCGGGCAGGCAGGCAGGCAGGCAGGCAGGCAGGCAGGCAGGCGGGCAGGCAGGCAGGCAGGCAGGCAGGCAGGCAGGCAGGCAGGCAGGCAGGCAGGCAGGCAGGCAGGCAGGCAGGCAGGCAGGCAGGCAGGCAGGCGGGCAGGCAGGCAGGCAGGCAGGCAGGCAGGCAGGCGGGCAGGCAGGCAGGCAGGCAGGCAGGCAGGCAGGCAGGCAGGCAGGCAGCCAACCTCAATCTTCTTCCCGCATGGCGACAGAGTTGCGGTCCGGCTCCGCGGCAACCCTGCTGCTGCGGCCGCCAAGATGGCAGGCGGCGGCCAGTCGCCGCAGAGCCTCCTGGTAGCCCCTGAGGAACTCCCGGTTGGTCAGGCCGTACACCAGGAAGTTGACGGAGGAGTTGGAGTGCGCCAAGAAGGTGCTGTACGCGTGCAGGTGTATCGGCAGGTGGTTGTTGTGGTCGAAGACAACCAGCACGGTGAACGGAGTCCAGCAGATGACGAGCACGGCGAACACGAGAAAGAGGGTCTTGGCCAGTCTGAAGGAGCTGAAGCTCTGCTGCTGCTGCTGCTGCTGCAGTTTCTGGACATTCTTGGTAACCTGGCGGATGCGCAGGAAGATCAGGGTGTAGCAGATGACGATGACGCAACACGGGAGGCCAACGGCAACGAAGCCGAAGAAGATGGTGTAGGACCTGGAGGCCAGGCGGTCCCACAGGCAGGTGATGTTCTTCCAGTCGTAGGCGTGGCCGCCCCAGCCCAGGAAGTTGGGCATCTCCAGCAGGAAGCTGACGATCCACAGGGCCGCGCAGGTGGCCAGGGTGGAGCGGCGGGTGAAGACTGAGCGGTAGCGGGCGGGGTGGCAGATGTGGATGTATCGGTTGATGGCGATGGCACCCAGGCTCAGCAGGGAGCAGTAGCAGGCGGTGAGGCACAGCGAGGCCACGAAGATGCACAGAGCCGGCCGCTGCATGTAGTAGATCTGGCCGTGGAAGATGCCTGGGTGCATGGGGAACAGCAGGCCCGTGAAGTTTTGAGGCAACAGTTTGCAGGGGGGGGGGCTCAATGAGGAGGAAAATCAATACTTTATCTACCGAAGCGGAAACTCACTGACAATGCCAAACGGCTCAATAATCAGAGTCATGAGGAGGTCAGAGACGGCCAGATTCACCACGAAGAAGTTGTTGAGCTGGTGCAGCGACTGAGAAATGGATTTGCGGGATTAACGTATTTACACAGCACCTATAGTTCTCAGGTGTCTTCGATTTAACGACTAAATCCGAAATACTTAATGGACTAGCTTGTCTGGCCCTAAAGTGCACAGTGTAAGTCCACACAAGCTTCTTATGAAATAGCTCGTATTTTAGTGCCGTGGACTAGCACAGCTGCCCCTCCTTTGGGGTCCCGAACAGGCTAAATTGATTAATAATGGCTTATCGATTAATCCAAGAATTCAAGTGAAAAGTGATTTACAACTTCTGTCGCCAAACTTACTGGGCGCAGCACAACTGCCAGAATGACCAGCGAATTGCCGATCCCGCCGAAAACAGAGCCAAGAAACAGGATCACCAGGCCCGGGTAGGTGACCTCTGCGGGTTGCAGGGGCGGGACGAGATCAAGATATAATCTCCTCTCTCTTCTCTCCCCATCTCCTCTCTCTTCTCTCCCCATCTCCTCTCTCTCTCTCCCCATCTCCTCTCTCTTCTCTCCCCATCTCCTCTCTCTTCTCTCCCCATCTCCTCTCTCTTCTCTCCCCATCTCCTCTCTCTTCTCTCCCCATCTCCTCTCTCTTCTCTCCCCATCTCCTCTCTCTTCTCTCCCCATCTCCTCTCTCTTCTCTCCCCATCTCCTCTCTCTTCTCTCCCCATCTCCTCTCTCTTCTCTCCCCATCTCCTCTCTCTTCTCTCCCCATCTCCTCTCTCTTCTCCCCCATCTCCTCTCTCTTCTCTCCCCATCTCCTCTCTCTCTTCTCCCCCATCTCCCCTCTCTTCTCTCCCCATCTCCTCTCTCTTCTCTCCCCCTATCTCCTCTCTCTTCTCTCCCCTATCTCCTCTCTCTCTTCTCCCCCATCTCCCCTCTCTTCTCTCTCCATCTCCTCTATCTTCTCCGTCTTCATCTCTTCTCTCTTCTCTCTCCCCATCTCCTCTCTCTCTTCTCCCCCATCTCCCCTCTCTTTTCTCCCCATCTCCTCTCTCTTCTCTCCCCATCTCCTCTCTCTTCTCTCCCCATCTCCTCTCTCTCTTCTCTCCCCATCTCCTCTCTCTTCTCTCCCCATCTCCTCTCTCTTCTCTCCCCATCTCCTCTCTCTTCTCTCCCCATCTCCTCTCTCTTCTCTCCCCATCTCCTCTCTCTTCTCCCCCATCTCCCCTCTCTTCTCTCTCATCTCCTCTCTCTTCTCCCTCTTCATCTTTTCTCTTCTCTCTCCCCATCTCCTCTCTCGTCTCTATCTCCCCATCTCTTCCCTCTTCTCTCTCTCTCTCTCTCCATCTCCTCTCTTCATTTCTTCTCTCTTCTCCCTCTTTCTCCCCCATCTTTTCGCCTCAGCTCAAAGTACTGTCAGGCGCAACCCAAAGACTCACCGGGCACAACATGCAGCATGCTGCCGGTGGTGAGGTTGTAGGGCACCGTTAGGCCAGAGATGTCCATCGATCGTTTTTATGTTTTGTGCTCTTCAAATGTTATTTCTATGCTTCGAGACGGATGGATTTTTTGAGTAGCGGCTCTGGACGAGCCAATTATTTATAGGCTTCGAAGCACTGGCCACATTCGAATGAAGGACATGGAGAACCCGATTTGTGCCCGATCTTGAAAATATCCTTATTGGCTGATGGCCGGTGCTGCAGCTGAAGCTCTAAATTGCAGGGTAGTGGCACAGGATGCCCCATCTTTAATGTATGGTAATGGGGGCAGACAGGGACAAAGACTAATACAGACAGACAGACAGACAGACAGACAGACAGACAGACAGACAGACAGACAGACACTAAGACAGACACTAAGACAGACACTAAGACAGACACTAAGACAGACAGACAAACAGACAGACAGACAGACAGACAGACAGACAGACAGACAGACACACAGACAGACAGACAGACAGACAGACAGACAGACAGACACACAGACAGACAGACAGACACACAGACAGACAGACACACAGACACACAGACACACAGACACACAGACAGACAGACAGACACTAAAACAGACACACAGACACACAGACACACAGACAGACAGACAGACACACAGACAGACAGACAGACAGACAGACAGACAGACACACAGACAGACAGACACACAGACAGACAGACAGACACACAGACACACAGACAGACAGACAGACAGACAGACAGACAGACAGACAGACAGACAGACACACAGACACACAGACACACAGACACACAGACAGACAGACAGACAGACAGACAGACAGACAGACAGACAGACAGACAGACAGACACACAGACAGACAGACAGACAGACAGACAGACAGAACTCGCTCGTGCGTCATCTGAAATTATTCAGTATCAGATGTAGTTGAATCCCGCCCTCATAAATGACAAAAACCTTCTAAACTGGAAGCAGACTTTTAAGGCGGCCTGCACTCGCCCTCTCTGATTCTGATTCCCCAACCTATCCCAAATCCTATTCTTAATGATCTTAGCTGCTAGTGGAAGAACGCATGAAGACCGAGGCCTCGCCAACACCGAAGAGCTGAAGCGCACAAGCCAAGATTGCTGCACAGCTGCCTCGGTTAATGAAGATGCTTTGAAGTGGCAATCAGTGCAGCAGCTACCAGCCATATAGCTGTCGAGATGCTGTGCAGTTTGCAGTTCACCGATGATGTAATTATAATTGCCCGAGGCTGCGACATGATTCAAGCTACATATTACATGCTTGTCTACTACATATATGTCCATATTCGTATATAATTTATATATAATATATTTAATTATATATTGTATTTAATTTAATTAAATCAGGACAGGCTATTATATCAGGACAGGCTATTATATCAGGACAGGCTATTATATCAGGACAGGCTATTATATCAGGACAGGCTATTATATCAGGACAGGCTATTATATCAGGACAGGCTATTATATAAGGACAGGCTATTATATAAGGACAGGCTATTAAATCAGGACAGGCTATTAAATCAGGACAGGCTATTATATCAGGACAGGCTATTATATCAGGACAGGCTATTATATCAGGACAGGCTAGGCTGATGCCCTCTCAGTCAACTTTGCATGCTGCATCATGGAAATGAAGAAGAAAAACTAAGAATTTTTTACACATTTAATAGCATTGAGGGCCGCAGTCAACACTTGGACACGTTAAAATCTCCTTTTTTCGAATCCCCTAGTGAGAAATCACCCAAGAGAAATTATCCCGTGAGAAATCACTCGTGAGAAGCCATCATCCGTGAGAAATCACTCGTGAGAAGCCATCATCCATGAGAAATCGCCCGTGAGAAGCCATCATCCGTGAGAAATCACCCGTGAGAAGCCATCATCCGTGAGAAATCACCTCGATCACCCTGTGACAGCGCCCCATATAAAAACACGCAGAAGCTTATTGCACAGCAGAATCAACACCTAGGTGGACTTGTAAATTTATTAAATTATCAGTAAATTGAATTATTCTGACTTTGCAGCAGCAGAGGAATTAAGTACGAGCTGTATAGGATTACACATTAGATAGAAAGCTTCAAGTTTCTTTGGTAGTACATGTAATGTCTTCAAAAGAGCAACTTGTACTTGCGCGTGGCAATATTTTTTCAAAACGAGTTTACAAATACGCAATAATGCAAAAAGATAGCAAATCGAAAGTTATAGTTAAACAAAATTTACTCAGGCCAGAAAGTCTTGTTTAAATTGGGTTTTCAAATTAAATTGTTTAAAAAATTAGATACTGGAAATGGGTTCAAAAATAGTTTTTTAGCTTTTTGATAAGAAAAAATAAACAGACTTTAGAAAAATTTTTGATTTTAATATTGACACATGTGGCCAGCGGCAGAAATGTGTGCAACAGCTGCAGATCAGTAGCTACGATGTTACTAAGGAATAATTTGTACCTCATATTTGCAGACTGTTTGAGAATTAAAATTGATAAATAAGTTCCATTTGCTTCTGTTGTGCTGTTACTGAGAGCCCCGTTATTCAATTTGATCACAGGTTGCAACCGAGAAAAATCTCACACTACTCCAGCTGATCCGAAGTTACTCCAGCTGATCCGAAGTTACTCCAGCTGTTACTCCAAGTCACTGATCCTAAGTCACTGATCCCAAGCTACTGATCCCAAGTCACTGATCCTAAGTCACTGATCCCAAGTCACTGATCCCAAGTCACTGATCCCAAGCTACTGATCCCCAGTCACTGATCCTAAGTCACTGATCCCAAGCTACTGATCCCAGTCACTGATCCCAAGCTACTGATCCCAAGCTACTGATCCCAAGCTACTGATCCCAAGCTACTGATCCCAAGCTACTGATCCCAAGCTACTGATCCCAAGCTACTGATCCCAAGCTACTGATCCCCAGTCACTGATCCCAAGTCACTGATCCCAAGCTACTGATCCTAAGTCACTGATCCCAAGCTACTGATCCCCAGTCACTGATCCCAAGTCACTGATCCCAAGCTACTGATCCCAAGCTACTGATCCCAAGCTACTGATCCCAAGTCACTGATCCCAAGCTACTGATCCCAAGCTACTGATCCCAAGCTACTGATCCCAAGCTACTGATCCCAAGTCACTGATCCCAAGTCACTGATCCCAAGCTACTGATCCCAAGTCACTGATCCCAAGCTACTGATCCCAAGCTACTGATCCTAAGTCACTGATCCCAAGCTACTGATCCCCAGTCACTGATCCTAAGTCACTGATCCCAAGCTACTGATCCCAAGCTACTGATCCCAAGCTACTGATCCCAAGCTACTGATCCCAAGCTACTGATCCCAAGTCACTGATCCCAAGCTACTGATCCCAAGCTACTGATCCCAAGTCACTGATCCCAAGCTACTGATCCCAAGTCACTGATCCCAAGTCACTGATCCCAAGTCACTGATCCCAAGTCACTGATCCCAAGCTACTGATCCCAAGTCACTGATCCCAAGTCACTGATCCCAAGTCACTGATCCCAAGTCACTGATCCCAAGCTACTGATCCCAAGTCACTGATCCCAAGTCACTGATCCCAAGCTACTGATCCCAAGCTACTGATCCCAAGTCACTGATCCCAAGCTACTGATCCCAAGTCAGTGATCCCAAGTCACTGATCCCAAGTCACTGATCCCAAGCTACTGATCCCAAGTCACTGATCCCAAGTCACTGATCCCAAGTCACTGATCCCAAGTCACTGATCCCAAGCTACTGATCCCAAGCTACTGATCCCAAGTCACTGATCCCAAGCTACTGATCCCAAGTCAGTGATCCCAAGTCACTGATCCCAAGTCACTGATCCCAAGTCACTGATCCCAAGCTACTGATCCCAAGTCACTGATCCCAAGCTACTGATCCCAAGTCACTGATCCCAAGCTACTGATCCCAAGCTACTGATCCCAAGTCACTGATCCCAAGCTACTGATCCCAAGTCACTGATTTCAAGTCACTGATCTCAAGTCACTGATCTCAAGTCACTGATCCCAAGTCACTGATCCCAAGCTACTGATCCCAAGCTACTGATCCCAAGTCACTGATCCCAAGTCACTGATCCCAAGCTACTGATCCCAAGTCACTGATCCCAAGTCACTGATCCCAAGCTACTGATCCCAAGTCACTGATCCCAAGTCACTGATCCCAAGCTACTGATCCCAAGTCACTGATCCCAAGTCACTGATCCCAAGTCACTGATCCCAAGCTACTGATCCCAAGTCACTGATCCCAAGTCACTGATCCCAAGCTACTGATCCCAAGCTACTGATCCCAAGTCACTGATCCCAAGCTACTGATCCCAAGCTACTGATCCCAAGTCACTGATCCCAAGTCACTGATCCCAAGTCACTTCAGGGGATCAGCCAATCAGGTTGAAGAACTCGCGAATCTCTTCCTCAGTCATGTTAGAGTTGGCGAAGGCGATGGTCCTGAAGGTACCCATGAATTTTGGATTGGTGGAGTGGTCGAGCCGCATGCCCAGGTAGAGGCAGAGGCCCTGGTTGTCCACCCAGGCGGCATCGGAGTCGGGAGACTCCGTCAGGCTGGAGCGCGGCACAAACGAGTCGTTCACGAACAGGTGAATCCGATGTTGAGCCAGAAGCTCGAACTGGGTGACAGTGCCTGGTCGGAGTAGACGAAGGGCAGCTGGGCCCCGGTGATCCTGTTGGCCCTGGCGTACAGCCTCATGGGGGAGGAGATTTCCCACAGGTGGACGCCGTGCCCGCTAATCTGGTTCATGTCGCTGCAGTTCGCGAACTCAAAGAACGGCTGGTCACGCGGCTGCCGTTTGAACCTCAAGAGCCAGGTGAGGCCGGAGGCGAAGCTCAGGCTCGACTTGTTGAGAACGGCGTAGGCGGTGGTGCCGTCGAACACGGCGCCATCAGACGTCCACTGGACGTTCACCGGGTGCAGGCGGTTCGTGTCCTCGTCAGCCTGGCACAGCTGGTTATCCAGCCTGTACGTGTCGTCAGCAAGCCAGACATCCGTCAGCTTAGCATTGTAGGCTCGGTAGCCCCTGGGATAGCGATAGTACACCTCGCAGTCAGCAGTCTGGCCGGGACTCAGGTGGTGCCGAACTGAGCAATACTTTCCCACCGAGCAGGTCCTGGCGAGTCGGTGGAACTGGGCCACTAAGAAGTCCGTCGGCACGGAGTTCTGCTCCGCCTTGTAGGTGCACTCGGCCATCGAGCTGGTCGGCTCGCTTGACATGGCGGCGGCAGAGATTTCCGGTGCGCACTGCACATCCGCCCGGCTCCACAGGTTCTCAGGCGGCCCAGCGGCTGCCGCGAGATGGCAGAGACAAAAGACGAAATGTTCTAAAAGGTTGCGCCATGAATTTGGCTTGAGCTGTTTGACCTGTCTTCTTTTGTCGGGGACATTTCTATCTAACCAGTGACTTCCCTGTTTGACCAGTGACCTCCCTGTCTAACCAGTGATTACCCTATCAACCAGTGACCTCCCTGTCTAACCAGTGATTACCCTATCAACCAGTGACCTCCCTGTCTAACCAGTGACCTCCCTGTCTAACCAGTGACTATCCTATCTAACCAGTGACTTCCCTGTTTGACCAGTGACCTCCCTGTCTAACCAGTGATTACCCTATCAACCAGTGACCTCCCTGTCTAACCAGTGATTACCCTATCAACCAGTGACCTCCCTGTCTAACCAGTGACCTCCCTGTCTAACCAGTGACCTCCCTGTCTAACCAGTGACCTCCCTGTCTAACCAGTGACTATCCTATCTAACCAGTGACTTCCCTGTTTGACCAGTGACCTCCCTGTCTAACCAGTGATTACCCTATCAACCAGTGACCTCCCTGTCTAACCAGTGATTACCCTATCAACCAGTGACCTCCCTGTCTAACCAGTGACCTCCCTGTCTAACCAGTGACTATCCTATCTAACCAGTGACTTCCCTGTTTGACCAGTGACCTCCCTGTCTAACCAGTGACTTTCTTGTCTAACCAGTGACCTCCCTATCTAACCAGTGACTTCCTTGTCTGACCAGTGACATCCCTATCTAACCAGTGACTTCCTTGTCTGACCAGTGACATCCCTATCTAACCAGTGACTTCCTTGTCTGACCAGTGACATCCCTATCTAACCAGTGACTTCCTTGTCTAACCAGTGACATCCCTATCTAACCAGTGACTTCCTTGTCTGACCAGTGACATCCCTATCTAACCAGTGACTTCCTTGTCTGACCAGTGACCTCCCTGTCTAACCAGTGACTTCCTTGTCTAACCAGTGACTTCCTTGTCTAACAAGTGAATCCCTTGTCTAACCAGTGACTTATTTTTTGACTAGTGGCCTCCCTATCAACCAGTGACCTCCCTATCAACCAGTGACCTCCCTATCAACCAGTGACCTCCCTATCAACCAGTGACCTCCCTATCAACCAGTGACCTCCCTATCAACCAGTGACCTCCCTATCAACCAGTGACCTCCCTATCAACCAGTGACCTCCCTATCAACCAGTGACCTCCCTATCAACCAGTGACCTCCCTATCAACCAGTGACCTCCGTGTTCGTAACCAGCGAATTTTTTATTCACTTACCAATCCTCATCTCAACCTGCAGTACTGCTGTAGCAATGCGGCAAGGGTTCCTCGTGTTTATTTATGCTTTACGGAAAGTTTGTAGGATGACCGCCAGCTCCTTTTCCCCACCATATCTACCGGTTATATCAAATACGCTGGACCAGTGTAGCCCAGTTACTATGACAACCGCAGCACGCAATTTCTGTCATAGGCTGCAAAGCCAATCCTGTCTCCCTGTACACTTCACGTGTGGGTGGCTCAGGGGGGCAGGGAGGTGACCAGAAATCATGATACATTTTTGACAAGTTGAATGCGCATGCCGTGGACACCTATAATTTATATACACCTGGATTGGACACGCACCGTTTGCCTGACTAATAAGTTTCTGGCCTTTGACGTGCGACCATGCAGTCCAAGTGTTAAACAGCTCAGTGGTCATTGACGTTTGGCCAATTAAAATACTTGATATATCATCGTAATGTGGCAGAGGCAAAAAAATAATGTAGTTTTTTATCATCAAAAACGGCAAGTTTATGAATATTTAAAATTTTGCCTTGGAGGGGGCTGATTGGGACTCACCGAGTGGCCGCAAATCCATCAATTTAATTTGCACAGAAATTGCTGCTCTCATAACTTTACTGCCTCCCACTGGGAAGCTATCCTCAAAGACAGGAGGCAAGGCAAGGCAGGCAGGCAGGCAGACAGACAGGCAGGCAGGCAGGCAGGCAGACAGGCAGGCAGGCAGGCAGACAGACAGACAGACAGACACTAAGACAGACATACAGACAGACAGACAGAGAGGCAGACAGACAGGCAGACAGACAGACAAACAGACAGACAGACACTAAGACAGACAGACAGACAGACAGACAGACACTAAGACAGACACTAAGACAGACAGACAGATAGACAGGCAGACAGACAGACAGACAGACAGACAGACAGACAGACAGACAGGCAGACAGACAGACAGACAGACAGACAGACAGACAGACAGACAGACAGACAGACAGACAGACAGACAGACAGACAGACAGATAGACAGGCAGACAGACAGACAGACAGACAGACAGACAGACAGACAGACAGACAGACAGACAGACAGACAGACAGACAGACAGACAGACAGACAGACAGACAGACAGACAGACAGACAGACAGACAGACAGACAGACAGACAGACAGACAGACAGACAGACAGACAGACAGACAGACAGACAGACAGACAGACAGACAGACAGACAGACAGACAGACAGACAGACAGACAGACAGACAGACAGACAGACAGACAGACAGACAGACAGACAGACAGACAGACAGACAGACAGACAGACAGACAGACAGACAGACAGACAGACAGACAGACAGACAGACAGACAGACAGACAGACAGACAGACAGACAGACAGACAGACAGACAGACAGACAGACAGACAGACAGACAGACAGACAGACAGACAGACAGACAGACAGACAGACAGACAGACAGGCAGACAGTAAAAGAGCCTGACGAAGGCAGTGTCCGCAGCAGTTACGCTATTAAAAAATGTCTATTCAGCAATGTAGGCTATGGCTATGCAATTTATTCAGACTAGTTCATCATACTCAGTCAGTTGCTACTATCAGTTAATTACTGCGGATTAGCAGGTGTCTATGCCAACGAAAAATGTGAATAAACAGGGATTAATGAGCAGTGGGGACTCGAAGGGCTGCGCTGAGCAGAAATGATTTGCCAGAGCTGACTGCAAAGCCTAATTAATAACAGAGTACAGGAGTGCTCAGATAATCAACGGATCTCAACTTCTGTACTACAATATACCATATTTACTACTTAGTTAATATTATGCATGAAGTCCGACTGCGGTCAGTGAGATAAAAAATGATATATAGAAAAAATGGAAAATGAGTTTAAATAAATAAAATAGCCAGTGAATAAATTTGTGCAAAGGGCTCAGAAACAGACGGAGAAAAAAGACAAAACTGAAAACTGCAGACAGACTTGATCACAGACTGGGCTCGAGACACGGATGTGCTTTCGGGCACGCACGGTTATCGTTGACTTGAGTAGGATTGAGAACCGCTGTGAGCCTAAAAATGTTTTGATTCAATAGGATTTATTCAATGCAAACCAAATGTTCAATACTCGATCAATGCGACTGACTCCGCGATATGGGCTTTGAGCAGAGCGGGAATTCCAGTGGGATTTGGGTGGGATTTGAGTCGGGATTTCAATGGGATTTGAGTGGGGATTTAAATGGGATTTGAGTCGGGATTTCAATGGGATTTGAGTGGGGATTTAAATGGGATTTGAGTGGGGATTTAAATGTGATTTGAGTGGGGATTTAAATGGGATTTGAGTGGGGATTTAAATGGGATTTGAGTGGGGATTTAAATGGGATTTGAGTGGGGATTTAAATGGGATTTGAGTCGGGATTTCAATGGGATTTGAGTGGGGATTTAAATGGGATTTGAGTGGGGATTTAAATGGGATTTGAGTGGGGATTTAAATTGGATTTGAGTGGGGATTTAAATGGGATTTGTGTTGAGATTTAAGTAGGATTCCAGTGGGGATTTGAGTGAGGATTTGAGTGGAGGTTTGAGTGGGGATTTGAGTGAGGATTTGAGTGGAGATTGAGTGGGGATTCGAGTGGGGATTTGAGTGGGGATTTGAGTGGGGATTCGAGTGGGGATTTGAGTGGGGATTTGAGTGGACTTGAGTGAGGATCTAAGTGGGGA